>JAZGTI010007978.1:0-20826 GCA_036877585.1 Botia kubotai
AGTTGACTGCTATTGAGGATTTTGGCCATGTTCTGCAGTAATGACTGTGGTGTGTTATGTCTGTATTCTCAGGAAAACCACTGTCTGCGGATCAAGATCCTGGGGGATTGTTATTACTGCGTGTCTGGACTCCCGGAACCGAGGGCAGATCACGCTCACTGCTGTGTGGAGATGGGGGTGGACATGATCGAGGCCATCTCGTATGTTTTCATCATTTCCCCTGTGTTCTCTATGTCATTTCCTCGTCAACACGTTTTTCAATTAACGTGAATGCGTGTCGCTGCACGTGGCTGCCTGCAGATTGGTGCGAGAGGTCACGGGAGTGAACGTGAACATGCGTGTGGGCATACACAGCGGCCGCGTGCACTGCGGGGTGCTCGGCCTGCGCAAATGGCAGTTTGATGTCTGGTCCAACGATGTCACACTGGCCAATCAGATGGAGGCTGGAGGCCAAGCGGGGTAAGAGAGAACACCAGCCATCTGCAGAAGGAACGTTTCCAGAAATGTGATGCATTAATCTGTTTCGTATTTAAATTTGGCATAAAAAATGGGATGTAGCAGTTTTGGTATGCGCCGGGGTGGGGGTAGCGATGCATCACAATTTGTAATCGGAATTTTACACGGATTGTTAAATCGGGTTAGAGAAATGTACAGGACAGAACTTTACAGTTACAGATGCATGCCGTGCGTTTCTGCACAAGTAATAAAGCAGTGACTGCATATGCTGACCGTTTATGACTGTACTAAAATCAAACTGTAAATGTTTACAGGCGGATTCACATCACCAAAGCCACACTGCAGTATTTAAACGGAGACTATGAAGTGGAACCGGGTTTTGGAGGGGACAGAAATGCTTACCTGAAAGACAACAACATTGAGACGTTTTTTGTGCTGGGCTGCAGTCAGAAAAGGGTCAGTTACATGCAGATACGTAGATGTTATTTGTTGCATTGCAACCATGTACATATAGATAAATTGGCATGGAAGACACTGTAGTGACCCCTGACCTCTGGACCTTCTTAAACAGCGGAATGTTGTTTACATAATTTTTGGTGGTGGGGGACTACATTTAAACACAAAAAACACAAAATTGCAATATAAAATTACTATAGTTTAACCCCCCCAAAAACGTGGTTACTATAGTTAAACCATGGTAACCACAAATTAACCATGGTTTTGCTACAGCAACCATAGTTGAATCATGCTATTTGTAGTAAAACACTAGTTATAAAATTGTTATCAGTGCATCAAAAAACATGGTAACTATGGTTAAGGTTAATTTCTTACTACTAAGGTTAATTTTTGTAAGGGTGCCCTTTGGATCAGTACAACTAGCTATCTGTCTAAGCAAATTGTAGTACGGTTTAATTTTTGTGTGTGTGTGCGTGCCAAATATCTCCTACAGAAAGAGGAGAAAGCCATGATGGCTAAAATGCAGCGTGCTAGAGCCAACTCTTCAGAAGGGCTGATGCCACGATGGGTTCCTGACAGATCTTTCTCCAGGACCAAAGATTCTAAAGTCTTCAGACAGATGGTGAGCTCTGTTCCGTCCACTCAGGCTCCGCCTCTTACAGCTTGCATCATCCGATCCCCCCTGCACTTCTTTATGAGTGTAGCAACAACTCGTAATTGAGGCAATTTTCTCCGGAGCTTGGCAGTGCCTATGTGTGAATTGCTTTTTCTCCAGTCCAGGCGATGACTTTTCTGCTTTCCATCAGTGGCACAAAAAAACAGGGACAGTAATAGTGCAACAAACAAACTTTGTCTTGAGAGTATTAATAGAGAGGGGAAAAAGACACACGCAAAATAATTTACTATAATTCACTATAATGGTGTAGCCTATTATTTTGGGTAGGTTAAGAAAACGTTTATTCTTTTCATGACCACTAACTAGTTTATTAGTGAGGTTGTCTATTTGTAGAAAAGACCACTTTTCCATCAAATGTATGAATTGATTTTCATTATATCTCATCATTTTAATAATTCATATTAATAATTAATAATTTTGTTTTAAATCTGCAAAAAAAAAACGTCTTTGTTATATAAGACAACATATTTTGTTTCGATTGAAAAAATGTAAATTTTTTCTCATCCCCTATTGGCAATGTTTTTTTTGTTTCAGGCATGAATCTCAAAAAATCGCAAAATTTAACAAGGAAAAACAAAAGTCAAATATACTGACTTAGAAAATAATTGTTTTGCAGTGTAGCAGCCCATTCCCGGTTTCTGGTCCTGTCAGGCTCTCTCACTCTGTCTCTGGGTGTAATCTGAAGTCTCTGAGTGTTAATTAAAGTGACAGTGGCTCTGTGGGGTTGCATCTTCTGTGTCGTCTGAAATGAGACTCTTGAGTGTGTTTTTCCTCTTCCGCCGTGTTTTTACAGCCCACTGTAACTAATCTACCTGTCTGTTTTCAGGGCATAGATGAAGCCTCCAGCAAAGATAAGTGAGTTCTGCTTTTATTAGGACACAAATCCTTTCTCTCTCGCTCTGCAGGGGTTTATGGGTAACATTTCACAGGCTGTTTTTACAAGTTGTGCGTTGTTCTAGGAAAGGCAACATGTAATGAATAGTCTATATTAGGTTTCTCTGTAGCAAAGCAATGTTAACCGCTCCTAATACTTATCAAGGAACACGTTTACTAAAAAAACCTTTTGTTATCGGTCCCAAACAAAAATAAGAGATGCTATTTATATGCTTTTAATTCTAAAGGCAAGATTCGTGCTGTCATTATAGTTTTTTTACAGTACGTTATGGTTAAATTTCTTCTCATTTGGATGTTCTCCTTCCAGCCGGTGTGCCCAAGAGGCTCTGAATCCGGAGGACGAGGTTGATGAGTTTTTAGGCCGAGCCATTGATGCCCGTAGCATAGACCAGCTGCGAAAAGACCACGTCAAGAAGTTCCTGCTTACATTCCAAACTCCTTTCCTGGAGAAAAAGGTCCACAGACAGCCTGCAAAAGTGCCTGTTGTAACGCCGTCCATCACGCGGCGTATTCACACGCGCTTAGTTCTGAGAAAATGTTCCTAACAGCTAACAGTAACACCAATTTGTGTACTTTCAGTATTCCAAAAAGGTGGATGATCGTTTTGGCGGTTATGTGGCCTGCAGTCTCCTCGTCTTTTGCTTCATTGTTTGTATTCAAATGATCATCTTTCCACGGTGAGTTCTGGTGTATTCCCTGCCCGTTTACTTTATGAAAGCAGTGTGATTTGTATGTTGTATGATGTTGTGGTTTTGTTTTCCAGTACCCCCTTAATGCTGGCCATGTATATCAGCATCTTTATTATCCTTGCCTGCGTCCTCTTCATATGTGCCATGTATTCCTGTGTTAAGGTCAGTCATAACTCGATCCTTCATATTTGTATAATGTGATATCTTGACAGCCTTTTTAATGTATTGATATTACTTTATGAAATTGCTAACGGTTCACGTTTGGTTGAACTGCAGTGCATAATCCTTATAAGGTGTAAAAAGTGTTTAATCCATGCCACTTGTGTCACCAACGTCCCTTTAAGGAAGTCCTTGCTATTTCGGTCATACAAGACCCGGTTCTATCTACTTGAATGGAGGAAGACCGATACCTCTAAAAAGGCTTTCTGAGATCACAATAAAACAATATATTTCAAACCAACTATTAAACTTAACATTACCTGTACCATAAAGTCTGTTTCTTAAGCTCGAATTGCACTATAAAAAGCAGTTTTTCCAGGTCGCTTCAGCTAATGTGCATGCACAAAGGCTGTCAAGTACCTCGCAAAACATTTTATAAGAGCCCCTCCCTCAAAGTATCATTAGTGTTCAGGGATTGGTTAATTCTGTTAAAAGGCGGGGCTTCATTTGTTAGAGCGGATATATTAAGTGTCGCAATTACGATTGTTTTTAAACCAGACTCCTGGCCATTGGTTTATACTGTAGCTGTCTATTTATATTAAGCGTGGATGAGATAAAGTATTAAAACGTCAAAGAAATCACGCGCCTCAGCTTTAAGATTAATTTGAAACTTCTTGGCCTTATGTTATAGGTGTTTTTACAGCTTTATGTGTCTCTTGTAACGTGTCTTCTAATGTCTTGTCTCAGCTTTTCCCAGCTACCTTGCAGACAGTGTCAAAGAGGATTGTACAATCCCGCCTAAACAGCACACTAGTCGGAGTGTTCACCATTCTGCTTCTCTTCGTCTCTGCCTTTGTTAATATGGTAGGCATCAGATCTGCCTGACTGAATTCACCTCAGTGGATTATACTGAGAATATTACACAGACTCTGAGAGGCTGTCACCAAAAGTTGTTCCTCTTTGCCCTTGAAGTCTGCACTACTACGCTTTGCACAAACTAATATTTGTCACTGAATTCATCCAATTAATTAAACACCCCCTTGGCCTAAAGAGGGCAAAACTGTAAAACAATCCAGATAACAACCAAGCTAAAACTATCAACAGGAATTGTTTTTGTTCATAGATTGGAGGCACTTCAGCATTACTAAGTAAAAGCACCTCTTCAGAAATGCGTTGCTTATGTAAAACGTTTTAATCCTGTTTCAGTTTGCCTGTGGCCGAGAGAAACTGCTGGATTGTGTAGCTGAACAGCAGGATGTCTCTGGATTCGTCACTGTGTGTCTGCTGTATAATCTGACTGGAACAGCAGGGGACCTCCTAACACTGTGTTTAGAGCAGACGTCATCCTGCCCTTTACCTGAGGTCAGTGTGTTCAATGACCTGTACAGTATATGTACAGTATGCTTTGCATATCTTCTTGCATGCCTCCCTACTGTATTCAAATATATATAGTTTGTGCGCAGTAAGGCTGAAGGGAAGTTTTGTTTGCTTGTTTGTTTGTTACACAACTCATGCAAAAATAAAGTCTTGATTACTTTTGAACCTTTTAGGTTTTGCCCGTTTGATCCTGCGATTGTTGTCATGGTGACAATAGCAAGGGTTTGGGGGATAGATATTTTTAAAGGTTTGCCAAGGATTCCTCACACCAGGAATCACTATTTTTAAATCTATATTTAACATGAATATTTTTGGGAAAGACTGATCGCCGTTCAAAGCCACTCTGTGAGGTCTCAAAAATGCACAAAATACAAAAGTTATTTCTGTTCGTCTAATTTAAAAACAAGCTAAAAATGTATTCGCGCAAAAGCACCGAATACAATAATCGCACAGATTCACAATATTAGCATATCGTGTTTCAGATATTGTCTCTGGCTAATTTCCACCCCTACCGTTTCATGACAGGTTGTTTTTGCGTTGTATGATGGTTTTGATGGGTCGTGTTGCCTGTTCTCAGTATTTCACTTACAGCGTGCTGCTGACTTTGCTGTGCTGCTCAGTGTTTCTGCACATCAGCAGTATAGGCAAGCTGGCCCTCATGATCTTCATCCAGATCTGCTTCCTGCTGCTGGTGGAGTGGCCCCTCGTCACTCTGCTGGACAACGCTGATCTTCTGGTCACTGCCAAGGCACTGTGAGTGACATGCATTTTGAAGACATAGATTTAAGTTCTCACCGTTGCTAGGCACAGAAGCCAGATTTTGGCATAAAGTCTGGTACACTTTTCTGCTAATTCTGGCCCAGAATTACATAGACAGGAGGACACTGTCAGAATGACATGTTAAGTGACTAATACAGTTCAGTTTGTTGTTACAGGCAGTTTGTTGTTGTTGTTGTAGTTTTTTTGCCTAATGTCCTGTAATAATTTTGCTATGCAATGTATTGAGTTAGATTATATTTGATAGATTGTACGTATATTTTAATGGGTCATGTTGGTCACTCATAGTAATGTGTTTATTTTTACACAGGTCTTTAAATGGAACTGAGCATTGGTGAGTTCCCAGCATGCTTTATTGTTTCTTCATCGTAACACAGATGATTCAAAGATGTTTTGAAATATATGACAGTTACAAGACTTACCACAATACAAGATCTTATCATAAATATGCTGTAATGTGACCCTGACCCCTCCCACTGACACCTAGGTTTTTATTCCGTTCATAGCCAGGAAACAGTGACTAAAGTTTCTCTGAGAGTGACCATTCCAGTCATCCTCACTGTGTTTGTACTGGCTCTTTACCTGCATGCCCAGCAGGTGGAGTCCACTGCACGCCTGGACTTCCTGTGGAAGCTACAGGTAGGTCCCTCCCGGTCTGTTTTTAAGTTGCTCACTTTATCAGTAGATACTATTCTTAATTTGAACCCCAAGGATAGTTGGTGAATCAGTGGGATTTTTAGTTCAGCCTACACAGCTTATGTTAATGTTACCCATTATTATAAAAACTGCAGATATTGTTGCTTTTTGCGCAATATGCAGCTGATGTTTAGCAGGGTTGGAACTTCTGATCTCCTCCGTGTGTCGTTCTTCACCAGGCGACTGAAGAGAAAGAGGAGATGGAGGAGCTGCAGGCCTATAATCGTCGTCTCCTTCACAACATCCTGCCCAAAGATGTGGCTGCCCACTTCCTGGCGAGAGAACGGCGAAACGATGAGCTTTACTATCAGTCGTGTGAATGTGTGGCTGTGATGTTTGCATCCATCAGTAACTTCTCTGAGTTCTACACTGAGCTGGAGGCCAACAATGAGGGCGTTGAGTGCCTCAGACTCCTCAATGAGATCATCGCTGACTTTGATGAGGTAAGAAGGTCACGAGGGTCACAGGAAGTGAATGTATGTCACTTATCTGACACTGCAATGCTGTTTTATGGTTTCTGAATTACAGGATCGGTGTGCTTAGTCATTTGTTATTTACATTTTGATAGTCGACAGTTTATTTAATTTACAAGTCATAATTGGCTGGTCATGTGATCTCAATATGGCTGCTACCATGAGGGAGGACCACCTTATGTAGAAAATAGCTTCTGGGCTGTTTGTAAGCCACTGATATAAGTTTGAGTTTACCTCATTTTAAACATTTATTAAAAGTACTCTTCATTTTTTATGCATAGAAATGACGTAACTCACCTAATACAATCTAACATTATAATATAAATATTAGAGTCTAATATAACAATTTCAGTACAATATAACCTTTACTCATCTAAACGTATTATTTTGTATTGATTACAGCACCCATTTTTACACCTTTTATTATCCTGCATCATACTAATACTGTTGATATAGTAAGTGCGTTCCTTTATCTTTACCGTTAATAGATCATTTCTGAAGAGAAATTTAAGCAATTAGAGAAGATCAAAACTATCGGTAGTACGTACATGACGGCGTCTGGCCTGAACGACTCGACGTACGACAGAGAGGGCCGCACCCACATTCTAGCGTTGGCTGACTATGCCATGAGGCTACGAGAACAGATGAAGTACATCAACGAACATTCATTCAACAACTTTCAGATGAAGATAGGTAAGTACATAGGAAGTGTTCAGCGAGCCAAAGGCACAGGAAATGTTTAACAGGCTGTCAGGAGCTGAGGAAAGCGTCAGAGCTTCTGTGAGTACATTGTAAATGGTGATAATGACAGATGTGTGCTCACCACAGGCTTAAACATCGGCCCAGTGGTTGCTGGTGTGATTGGAGCCAGAAAGCCTCAGTATGACATATGGGGAAACACAGTGAATGTGGCCAGCCGCATGGACAGCACAGGTGTTTCTGATCGCATCCAGGTGACCGCATGTCAACACTTTGCATGCATTTCAAACAGTCATTTTTAGTGATCAGAGCTTTCTTTATGTAGTATCATAAAATGATCACATGATAGCTGTTTGTCTTATATGCCATTTGTTTTTATGTAATGACTTTATAGCGTGATTTCAAATATTCAATTTGTTTATGTACAGCACAATTGATCAATTGCTGTTGTATAAAATGTGCTTTAAAAATAATACATTATGGACAACTATCAACTGTTGTTTGAATTATAAGATGGTGCTGCCATCTATCGTCATATGACTGCTACTGCAGCTCACTGTTATCAGGACTTTGTGACTGTACTTTACAGTTACTTAAATATTACTTCTCCTGTCACAGTTTAGTGTGCAATGGTTGACTTACCTGATAACACAGCATCTCTTTCAAAATTAGTTTGTTTAAGCAATCTGAGTAGACCAACATAACAAACCCAACATACCTGTTTGAAAACAACATTACTTTGCATATCCACTTGCTGGTGGTACATAAATAACTGTATTAGACATTGGATTCAAGTGAATTGAAGTAGAGACTTTATGTAGCTCATTTATGTAGCATAAAAGTCTCGGTTAAAAAAACGGTTCTTCTGTGTTCTGACAGGTGACCACTGACTTGTACCATGTTCTAGAAAGGAAGGGCTATCAGCTGGAATGCCGTGGGCTGGTGAAAGTAAAGGGGAAAGGAGATATGACCACTTACTTCCTTAACAGTGGTCCAGTCTGCAGTTAACACTGACCAAATGCCTCTCAATGCACTGAAACGCCGGAAGGACTCTGAACGGGTTCTGGACTCGATCTTGAACCGATCCAGATATAACCACTCACAAGCTCTCTTGTCTGAGCATTAGTGGCCATGTGTGGTATTTAAATATGCACATACTGGGAATGATGAGGTCCGCTCTGTCTGAACAGTTTGAAGTGTTGCCTTAGATGCGAGACGACATTGAAGAAATCGTTTTTCTTTATTTTGTAGGAAAGACTTCTTCCAGACCAAAATCGGACTTCTTTATTTATTTCGACAGGTTTTTAAGCATGTAAATAAAAAGACATAAACGTGATTATATATGCAAGCATCAAGAAGCCAGAAGAAACTGACCAAAGAGCAACGTATTTGGAACACGACACACACCTGCTTGTGTTTCAGATGTCGGAACAAGTGTGAGCAGCTGTTATACATTTGTCTGTTTTTGCTTTGTCCTCCAGTTACTCTACAGCAAAGGCCATATTCTAATATACAGTAAATAGTAAAGCAAAAAAGCACCTGTTGTCAATAAGGCCATAGAAACAGTGGTGCTCTTAACTTCCTGTGGCTTGTATTTACGGTTGCTATGACTTATGATTGATCAGTATGTTTTTCCCTTTTAGTATTTGTGTACAAATGAGGTACCTTAAATGAAGGAAGAAATGGTATTAGATAAGCAATTTGCCCTGTCGTTTGTGTGTGCTCCGTGTTTGTGCGCGCGCGTGTGTGTGGAATATCTTAAGTAAATGGTGTGTTATCTTTAAAGGGCATAGCAGCTCACTGTGAGATTTATAAGATTAATAATTTAAAATAGCTTTTTCGATTGAGTGCGAAATTCTTTAACGTTCCCGTCTTCGTGTTCTGTTAACAGAGGTCATGTCCCTTTCTTTTGCGTTCATTGATGTATTCCACAAATTGGATCTTTAAATTCTTCCTGCAGAAAAAAAGAACCCACGTATAACCAAGATCTCTGCATAGCTGTTTAATTCCATTACAGCGTCGCCGGTAACAGTGTAGCCTTTATAGGACCCTCGTTAATGTGTTACTGTGCTGACATAAGTCCCATAGGGCTTTGTGGTTGCTGACAAAATGTGGCTGGACTGCATTGCTACTCATTTGACGGTGTTCAGCATAAGTCCATTTCAGCATTTCTTCAGGAGTGTTTTTACTCATGCTTGTGCATTTGTCAACCTTTTGAATAGTTATGCAATTACCGGTCAATAGCAAAAATTAGCACTGCTGCTAACCTTTTTGTCATATAGTTTAACATTCCTACTGTATACATACAGCTTTGAGTTTATGATTATTGCCGAGAAATATTATACTTCCCCACTTAACATGCAATTCCCGATATGAATGTATATGTATGTATAACGTTCTTACTTTGTCATAGATACAAAAGCACATATGATTTTTAGTTCAAATGGACGTTTCAAGACTTTCTCCATTGAAAAGTTGGCAAATCAATAAATTGAGTGTTTTATTAAATTATATTTTGTCTCAGTGCCTTATCCACGAGCCAAGTGTACATTATTCTGATTTGTTATTAAGATTCCTGACATGATAATAGCTTGGTGACAGATAGAGACAGTAAATAATACTTAGCCTACGGTCAAAACCATCTGGAGAGAAAAGAGAATGAAAGATTTCATGAAATGGTTTGACCAGTGAATTTTCCTTTATCACATTGTCTTGTTTATTGAAACTGGAAGACACTGTTCAGAACATATAACATATAACAGTGATTCTCACCCTATAGTGTTGGGTCACCTCCCAACACTGCAATTTAGATGTGTCCCTCTTCTAACACCTGATTAGTAGAGACTAATGTGCAGTTCTTGGAGTTCATCACTGCTTTTTAAGAACCTTTTTTAAGTAGCCAACAAACATTACTTTTACCTTAACATCACATCTGTGAATCATGATAACCTTCCTTCAACTAGTAAGAAGCAGGTGGTGAGGTGGGGATCATTAACTAGCATTTTTTTCACGACTTAAAGCCCATTTTGGTGTTATTAGGCCTTTAAAAATGTTTCGGTAAATTCAAATGATCAAATATGTTTTGCACTTTATAACCTTTTACACATCTGTTGGTTTTAACATGCCTGCATCAAAACGATGCAAAGCTATCAGGTAGACAGACAGGCCATTGTTGGTGGTGAGTGGCCCTTTAGTGATTGTTGTGTTAATGGGCTCCTCTCTTTGTCCGTGCTCAGCGTGGTATCTGTTCTTCAAGTATCCAGAGTCTGGTCTCATCATGTCAGTCGATAGTTGGTAATCACGATTCTCGGCTACAGAAAGTAGCGACCCCATTTCCTCCTAGCCTTGCTTTCTCAGATGTCTGAATAAATCTGTATTCGGTTACACGAACGCGACACAAGAGGCATTGAATTTAATTGCATCCCGGTTAATAATTTATATACTTTGAGGTATAGTTTGTTAACATACTGTATCCTTTCCTTGCCTTTAATTAAGTCATCCACCTCATCCAGTATAATGCATAAAAATACTTAAATTCAAGTCTTAAAGAATAACTGAAGTTTAACCTTAACTGAACTATGAATAGTATATAAATAAAATAAAATGTACATTTGGTGAAAATACAAGAAACCGAAGTAAATAATGTGAGCGTTTTTTTTTACTAGTAAGAATTCCAGTTGAAGAGTTCTATTGAATTCTTTCTAGTAAAGTTACAATAAGAGTGCTCTCTAACTGACATTTTAGTAAAGAACGAATGACAAAACTCTGTAGTTAAAAATGAATGGAAGTCGATGGAGACGTATAGTAATAACTGAATGGTAGATCAAGCTCTCTAATTGTCATTTTTACTAGCAAGAATTATATGATATAGAGCTCTCTAACTGTATTTGTTACTAAGAATTAAATTACAGAGGTCTCTTATGTTAATAGTTACTAATAAAAAAATCTATAGTAGACCTCTCTAACTGTAATTGTTACTAGTAAGAAACACATAATTAGAGAGCTTTACAATTGAATTGTAGTAAAAATGCAATAACGACGAGTAACTTGGGCATCGCTAAACGGGCTTGCCGCAACCCTCCGGCTTTAGGACCCAGCGGACTCTCAATCATTTGAACGCACGGCACCTGTTGCGTTCAAAGGGAAACCGGGAGGCCAGTGAGACTGGTCGCGTGAAACCATCGCGCGCTCGGTTAATCCAACACCGCTAAAAACTCGAAAGTTACAGAGTAACGCAATCCGACTGAGCACATCTGAAACAAACGCTGTTGTGAAAGACGAGGAAACTACATTGCCTTTAATATCCTGCCTCTGGAAGCAGCATATGACTGACTGATCTTATTATAGGTAAACTTTGAAGATTGAATTAAACTGTTTTATTTATTTCTGTTTTGTGCGCATTTTTCCTCTGCTGTCAACCAGACCAACCGAGGTTGGTGTTTTCCTCTCCTTGACTTGAGCGGCTTTTTATCCTCTAAATATCACAACGTCCCGAGATATGAAAACTAGTTGGTCGTTATTAGTATTATTTTATCGATAACGAAGCTACGTAAGACGTCGTTAAAGATTTTCGTTTATATGCAACTAAACATTTTAACCCGTGATCCGTGCTTCACGCACTTCCTTTATTATACCTATTCGGTTTGGTTGTCATGTTGCTTAGCATTAACTGTTGCTTTGTCTTTGAGGAAGTGCTTGACGGTATAAATCAACGATTTACGAGAGGGTGTCTTAATCTTCCCCGGAAAAAAATGTACTGGAGTTAATGTTAGGTCAAGATGTGTAGTTTATAACAATTCGAGGCCGATTAAAGCGCTCACTTTGCTCCATATTAATCCAGAAGAACCAGTTTTGGTCGAATGTCTGGACACCTACGCAAGAACCACAACAGAAGTTGCCTGTCTCTGTTGGCCATCGTCTAGGGATTTCTGATGTAGATGTTTTTAATACACTGGTGTCATGGGTACAGCGGAAGTCAGTGCTTTAATCCACCAGTTACTGATTCATTAAAACCATTGTGGTATAGTTTCCATAGTCATCACATTTCCATTGTGAGTTTAAAATAATGCATAGGGTTAGTAATGCTCTGTGGTCTTTGTTCCATGATTTTTTTTGTTCTCCTTTTCTAAGTAGGGGTTAAAGTTAATTATGCTGATTATGTTCAGTTTGTTAGTTCAGAGGCGACGTGTCACAGCTGTAAAGTGTGCTTATGCAAAGCTCTCAATGTCACATGTTAAACATAGTGGTAGTGTGCTAGGATGCACCTGCTGCCACGTGGATTGAAAAGGATGAAGGATCAGGTGTAGAAAGCTGTTAGGGTGAGGTTTGTGTGCTCTGTTGCCTTGCGCAAACTTTCTCTGCTAATTAAAAATAGGTCAGGACCTGTTCTGTGTAGTGTGTGGGTGATATATAAATTATACATTACTGCCATTATAGACAGGCTTATTTACTCCCAAGGTACAATTGTTTTCTTATGAGTAACGTTTGATGTTTGATTTCACAGGTGTTTGATCGAGTTCAACCAGCAGAATGCGTCTGATGAGGCGACGCTTCTCCCCCCTTAAGCTTGCTGTTTTGGGGGGCACGCTTTTCATGGTGGTCCTTGTGGTGCTCCAGAGGGACGTTGGCAGTGGTTCACTCCAGGACCCCTGGTTGCGAGATCTCTCGGACAAAAAGGAGAAAGTATTCGAGATGGTCCGCGGCGCGGTCAATAATTTCGCTTATCAGATCGGAGCCCCACAGCCCCCGTCGGTGGAAAAGTTGCCCGCCCATGACATAAACTGTCCCCCGGGCTTCTACACTCAGGTAGACCTCAAACCTTGGATAGAGAGACCACCTCAGGACCCTCAGGGTCCCGGAACGGATGGCACGGCCTTTCAGAAGGCCAATATGTCCCCAGAAGAGGAGAAGGAGAAACAGGAGGGCATGACCAGGCACTGCTTTAACCAGTTTGCTAGTGACCGGATCTCCTTGCACCGCGGTCTCGGTGATGACACCCGCCCTCCTGAGTAAGAATGGCTACATTGTTTGTAACCATGAAAAGATAACAAACAATTCATTGAATACAATGACCGATCCAGTTTAATAATGATTCCCTTCATAGGTTAAAGCTTACGGGCAGCACCTATGACGTGCTTTATGATGTTTGCTAGCACACACAAATTTCAAGGGTGTGGGCTGTTCTGTTGATTATAAAGGTTGGGACTGAAGCCATATTAATGCTGCCCAAACACTCGTTGTAGATTAGAGCCTTTTATGTTTTGTGACGTGTCTTTCTAATCAGCGCGTCACCTGCTGCGTTACACATGCTCTTAAAAGCAGGCAAAGGCGTTACGTTTCCTGTTATCTTATCACAGTGTTGAGCAAGAGCAAGCAACTCCCATGATGATGTCTAAATGCTCTAAAATACAACGTTAACCTCTTTACAAGTTGTTTTCGAATGCTACCTTCCAGTTTTTGATTTAAAGGTTTTTGATTATCTGGTATCTTTTCAAAAAAGTAAGGACGCTAGGTACAGTTAAGTTGGGTTTTATTTAATTTTATTTGTTTCTTTCTCAAATGTAGCGTTGTGTTTTTGTCTCTCATCGTTTTCAGGTGTGTCGAGCGAAAGTTTCGCCGATGTCCACCTCTCCCCACCACCAGCGTGATTATCGTTTTTCACAACGAGGCATGGTCAACGCTCCTGCGTACCGTGTACAGCGTACTGCACACCACGCCCGCAGCCTTCCTCAAAGAAATTATCATGGTTGATGATGCCAGCACAGCAGGTGTGTGTGGCTTTATCAGCTGCTGTTGTAAAAATTAACTACCTTTTGTATGAGATCATCGACCTCTTATCTTTTACCTAACGTTATTAATTCACAATAAAGCAGGTTTGAACATCTTGCACTTGAGGCAAGATCCTCTGGGGCAGCTTGTGGGCTGACAGAGCCCCTCTGTATCTAAAATAAAAAAATAGCTTCTGGTTATGTCAGGTTACGTATATACATGTTCATTCCAGTGACTGGAAAAGCCTGTGAGGTATTGATGAGATGTTGATCCGAATTTTCCTAAATATTTTCCAAAGAAACATTAAAAAGTTGTAAATGATACACGGTTAGTAACTATTAATGAGACTCCAGTGTAAGTTCTAATGACAAGATAAAGGAAGTTATCTTGATGTACACTCTCACCACAGGAAATGTTTTTATCACTGCAACCTGCTCTGAAGCGCTATTTATTTTTAGATACAGAAATAGTTGAGAGGTTGTCATGGCGATGTGATGACAAAACCTGCCACGTTTTCACGAACGGTTATTCCCCTCAGAAAGTTGATTGTTAAACTAAGTTCGGTATCAGTCAATCCAAAACTCAAGTCTTAGAAGTGAAGATGTGAATGATGACTGACAGTTCTTAATAACTAACCCATCAAAGAGCTTCTCTTTCCATTAGTCCTCTTCTAATACCATTTGCGTTTTTGCAGACCACCTACATGAAAAACTGGATGAGTACGTGAAGTCGCTGAAGATCGTGAAGGTCGTGCGCCAGCCGGAGAGGAAGGGCCTCATCACTGCAAGACTCCTTGGGGCAAGCAAAGCTGAGGGCGAAATCCTCACCTTTCTGGATGCCCATTGTATGTGTGCCGTTACGCTGACTAATTGCTCCTTATTTGTCATGTCATTGTCTCTCAAGGCGTCCCAGTTTCTGTTTGCATGTCATTATTAGCTGCCATCTTGGTTAACGTTTTGTGACAGGATGGATAAATGTACAGAAGGTAGTTTCTCAGGCACTTGCTGTTCAGGTGCTTCTCCCATGTCACTTGCTAAGTTATGCGGCATGACAAGGGGCTAGTGTCTGAAGCTAATCTCATCCACTTTCACCCGTTGTGGCCAATATGAGGCAATACTAAAGCCGTGTAACGCAACACCTGATGAGAAATATTTCTAACGCCTTACCTGTCAGTTAAAGGGCTGAAATATGTGACACGCCATCTCCGCTTATTTGCTTGAGTAACACATTTACAAACCCCTCTGGCTGTGTCTTATTACTCATATTTGTTTGGTTGTTTAAGGCGAGTGCTTCCACGGTTGGCTTGAGCCGCTCCTGGCTCGTATTGTTGAGGAGCCCACTGCGGTGGTGAGCCCTGAGATCACGACCATTGATTTAAACACCTTCCAGTTCCACAAGCCCGTGTCGACCGCCCGCGCCCACAACAGAGGCAACTTTGACTGGAGTCTCACGTTTGGCTGGGAGGGAATTCCAGACTATGAAAATGCTAAACGCAAGGATGAGACTTATCCTGTTAAGTGAGTTGACATTTGTTTTCGAATGTACATATTTACATGGCAAAGACAGGAGTGTACTTCATACAAACACTATGTAGGGTGTAGTGTACAGTCAGACAAATAAAGCATCACAGGGTGATGAGAGAATGTTACTGAAGGGTTTTGTTTCGTGATATTGACTGACTGCATTATTGCTCATTTCTGTTTCTTTTCTGATAGATGGACTTGAAAATAAAATGAAAGTGCTTAGAATTTTCACCTTTGTGTACCCAAGACCAGCTGTCAGCCTGATTTTTTTATGAATGTAATTACTTTGCTGACTGTATCGGGTATCAGATGAACAACTTTCGGTTTTGCAGTTGCAGTGCCCATGTATTTAGTTACAACTGAGGTTACGTAACTCCCAAACTAATTAACATAGGCTCTGCTATTGTGTAGTCCACCATTTAAAGCACCTGCATTCATATGATCAACTTCAATGTACCCTGTGGTTAAAATGCAACCGAGCTTACAGTTCTTTGTCATTTTGTGTTTCTCGCTTCCCCTTTAGAACACCAACTTTTGCTGGTGGCCTGTTTGCTATATCGAAGGCCTACTTTGAGAAAATTGGGACCTACGATGACCAAATGGAGATTTGGGGTGGCGAAAATGTGGAGATGTCCTTTAGGGTTGGCTCTAGTTCTCTAAATATGACTTATTAACTGGATTACTGTACTGTCACTTTATTAATATGAACTATGCATGTGTTGTGTGATTACAACAGGTGTGGCAGTGTGGTGGACAGTTGGAAATCATCCCCTGTTCTGTTGTGGGTCATGTCTTCCGCACCAAGAGTCCTCATACCTTCCCCAAAGGTACAGAGGTCATTACACGTAATCAGGTGCGTCTGGCTGAGGTGTGGATGGATGACTACAAGCTGATTTACTATCGACGCAACCAACATGCAGCCAAAATGGCCAAAGATGTAAGAATTACTTTCATTTTCATAAGATCAAATAGTAACCTTGTATCTGTGGCTTTATATTTGCTAGGCGAGCAAACTAATATTTCTTTCGATGTGTAGAAAACCTACGGTGATATAGCTGGCCGTCTGAGACTCAAAGAGACGTTACAGTGCAAGAACTTTTCTTGGTACCTAAACAATGTCTACCCAGAGGCTTTTGTCCCTGATCTTACCCCTGTCAAGTTTGGAGCAGTAAGTTTTGATTTGTTTGTTTGTTTTTGGTTTTGATGGCATTGATACATTTGAACCCAATCTGGAGTCAGTCATTCATTTTGTTTGTTATTTGTGTAGCTGAAGAACATCGGATCACAGCAATGTCTGGATGCTGGAGAGAGTAACAATGGGGGAAAGCCTGTGATTATGTACACGTGTCACAACATGGGCGGTAATCAGGTACAGATTATGTTGTGTTGTCATTTTGACATTTGCCTATTTTTAGCTGAAAGGGAATTCTTGTTGTTACGTGTGGAAGTACTCTTATCTTACATCAAAGTGTGGAACGTTTGCTCTGATGTCACAGAGCGTGTTTTTGAGTTTGCTCTGATGTCACAGAGCGTGTTTTTGAGTTTGCTCTGATGTCACAGAGCGTGTTTTTGAGTTTGCTCTGGTCACAGATCGTGTTTTTGAGTTTGCTCTGATGTCACGGAGCGTGTTTTTGAGTTTGCTCTGATGTCACGGAGCATGTTTTTGAGTTTGCTCTGATGTCACAGATCGTGTTTTTGAGTTTGCTCTGATGTCACGGAGCATGTTTTTGAGTTTGCTCTGATGTCACGGAGCATGTTTTTGAGTTTGCTCTGATGTCACGGAGCGTGTTTTTGAGTTTGCTCTGATGTCACGGAGCGTGTTTTTGAGTTTGCTCTGATGTCACGGAGCGTGTTTTTGAGTTTGCTCTAATGTCACGGAGCGTGTTTTTGAGTTTGTTCTCTACTCTGATGTTGACGTGTCTTGTTTCTTTGTAGTACTTTGAATATACATCCCACCAAGAGCTGAGACACAACATAGGAAAGCAGCTCTGCTTGCATGCGTCTCCGTACCCAGAACAAGTGAAAATTGAACACTGTACGTTAAAGGGCAAAGGCAGCAGTCTGACTCCTGAACAAGAGTGGATGTTTACACAAGTAAGTGTACTGTCATCACACACATCAGCGAACGTGTGAATTTGTCTTTCTCAGGCACTCCTTCAATTTTCCTTTGTACGTTCTCTTCTGATTGGCTGAGGAGTTTGTCCTTTTCGATTTGTGTAGTTCAGTCTGGTCAGCCGTAAACATCAGCCACTCCAACCCCCACAGAACATTTGCAAAGACTGTGGGCAGATGCAAATTGAGCTCTATATACTCTTTCTCCAATTACTGCTGGCAAATCTGTGTTTACTGAAGGCCCAGTACACCACTGCATAGAGTCCGATGGAGTTTACTAGACATTTGAATTGCTGTAATTCGGTCGTTTACTTTCACCCTATTCATGTGGCTTGCATTATATTCTGTTTGTTCTTCCTCTTTGTTCATTTTAGGACAACCTATTAAAGAATCCCACCTCTGGAAAGTGCCTTCACCTTAAGGGAAATAAGATCGTCATAAGCCCGTGCAATCCAGCAGACCGTCTCCAGCACTGGGCCTTTAGTTGACCTCTCACCCTAACCAGTGAGCAAGGACGTTCACTCCCATAAGACCCAAGTGGGAGGGCCAGCAGCCACGGCTCAGGCTAAAATAAGTCAGGATATCGTAAGCCTGAGGGAATGCACGCGAAGTGTATCGGATAGATTTTATCCATAAGCAACCAAGAGACTTACTGAGGTCAGGCTCAGGAAAGCCCAAATGAAGATCATGCACGTCAAACCCACTGGAACGTCGAAGAGTGAACAAACCGGCAGCGAGACTGTTTATTGATCTCTACACATTTTATTGTCTTTTTGATCATGTTTACGGCTGCTTTTTAAAAGGTGTAGGTTTTATTTATTTTTAGAGAACTGGATAATTATTTTTGGAACATTGTTAGTGTTGAGGCCAATAAATGGCCATTCTTGTCAATTGTTTTTTTTTTTGTATGAACTAAATTTGCACATGCTGCAGGGGAATGTTTGATAAGGGTTGTGTTTCACTTGTCGTAAATTGACTTAAGGCAGGACTATTTTTTTTGGTCCCTCTTTAGGTTTGGACCTAAACCACTAGTGTGTAAATGTAGCATCATGTGACTTCCAGCACTTGATTCTTCTAATGTGTCGTGTCAGAGGTTTTGTGTCTTTTGGGAAAAGTCTTACTCTGAAAATATATAAATTGAACTGAAACCATTTCATCTGTGTAAGTTACACTCTTGAGTTATTCATGAATCTTAAATACACAGATCTTTTGCAGAACTGTAGTATCTTGGAAAATTTGATCAGTGATCTTAAATGTACAAATAAGTCACTGGTAGTGTTTTATAAAACCTTTTGGTTTGGCTGTAACTGTGCCAGTATGATAGTAACTACCACTGTAATCAAGAAAATATAAACTCATCAGTTTTTTTACATTGACTAAATTGATTTTACAGCAGTAATCATTTTTAACTATGGAAATATTGGTGGAATACTGATTACCATGTTAAATTTGTGGCGCTTGTAAAGTCTATGGACCTCCGCCTCCATTAATATTTGATCTGTAAGAGAGTGGCTGTCGTTTCTCACCTTCACCGGTAGGTGGCATTCGACAATAGTTTGGCTTTCTGAGGTCGTAAACGGGTAGTAAAATAAACCGAGAAAATTAAAACCAAACTGTTTTGTTGGTTACCAGGATACATTTTTGCAAGGATCAACGGACCAGTTCAGGTATTACAGAGAGAACGTGTATTATATACTATATAAACTGCGTATATTTGGATTATCTTGACCAGAACCGTCAGTCTGTAGATGCTGAAAGCTAATCACTCTGGCCAAGGAAATCTCACGCCAGATAACAAGCCGACATAAATACGTTATTTGTAAACCTTTATTTTGCCTTTACTGGTTCATTAAAAATTGCCATGTGGAGTAGCAGATGAAATTTAAAAAAATTGGAAATAACTGGTGTAGTTTCCAAATTATTACGAGGTCATAAACGCCATAGAAATGTTTCAAGTCACGGTATTTTATGTCAGCTAGCTTTATGCATACTGCAGGAAACAGATTTTTGGGCTATTCTATATATATATATATATATATCTGTGGGCTATTTTGTGAGACGAAGACCCGGTGCAAAGTCGGTATCAAGTAAGTGTGTTAGAGGAAGTGTTTTATGGCTTTACTGTAAATTCATATGACCACAAACTTCCTCTTTTCGTGTAGTCCTCATATCCTCATACAGCGTGAGATATCACATTTCCAGAAATGGCTTTGCATGAGTGATTCTTTTATACCTCATCATTGTCCTTTATGCGATTTACTTTTGTAATGCTTCAGTTGAACTTACTGGAGCAATTACTGGACCTCATACAATGAGCATGATTAGTGTCGCCAACCGCCCAGTATGAATACACTACAGAATTGAATTACATTATATATTAGCGTCTACATATCAATTTAGCTTCTACCTAGACAAAATACTGCTGTATTTCACAGTCTTTATTTTAAACAGCGAAGTTAAAAGAACAAGACGGTTAAATGAGAAATTAAGTTCCTTGTGCCTTTTATTCGCGGCGTACTTATCATTGTGTGTGTTATTTTAGATGTCAGTTCAAACAGCAGAAATGTATATATTTTTTTCTGTTAATCTAGTGTTATATTTACAATTCTTTGAACTTTTTTTCATGAATTTCAAACAAAAGTCATATTTTTACATAAGCAATAAATTCCTAATTTTGTATGTTTGTAAAGATAAATCAAATGGCTCGAATTTTCTTCTGCTAAAGATGGCGACCACATGATGAAATAAGCAAGTCTTAACCTTATCCGTTTAAAATATTTAGTCAGCGAAAAATACGGTCATTTTCTTTGGTAACACCATTTGACCGTGTCTTTGTAACGTGTGACATGTGCTAATATTAATAATAACTGTTAATTATGCATAATTACATGCAACTAAACCAAACCCTAATCCTAACTATATAGTAAGTACAATTATATAAAGTAGTTACAAGTATAGTAAGTTGTTCATAAAATGACTCAGTTCCTAAAAGTGTAATTACACTGTACCAACGACACCTTTTAATAAAGTGTATTACAAAAAGTAAATACGCATTCCAGTCAGAAACCGTA
>JAZGTI010007979.1:0-20823 GCA_036877585.1 Botia kubotai
TATTAGATGGTCTAGTGATTTATAATCAACTCCTTTCTCTCTTGCTTTTTCTCTCTCTGTCTGTCTTGCTCACAGTTTGCTCTCTTCCATCACGCATCCTACTGATTCTGAAGGGAAACCGACGGAAAACTACATCTCCGCTGAGAGTGAGAGTGAGAAAAGTGAACGCAATGGCAAGAAAGTGTGTTTCAATGTGGCTGGGGACGAGCAGGAGGACTCGGGACACGACACCATCAGTAACAGAGACTCCTACAGGTGTCATCTTTTGGCTCCATGTGGCTTTCCTCTAAATCACAACTAAATAAAAGAGAAGCAGTGTAATGTCATCTAGGATTTATCCTATATATATATATATGGTATATATATATATATATATATATAAATGGTTTAATGTATACGGCTGTCTGTTGTTCCAGACACATCACTCAGAAGCTCATATCTTATAGCTTGGTGACTTTTTTTCCACCAGTTGAAGAAACAACCCCAAAATAACCTCCATAAATAATGAATTCTGTTGTTAAATGTTTGTTGCTCTTGTGAATGGATCCCTAGGAATGTTTTGTGTTGATTCAGAGTTTTGTTTGTGACCAACATTTACTCTGTATGTAAACAGGCCTCATTGCAATCAAAACAAATTTTGTTAACAAAACCTTTGACTTTAAAAACCAATTGAAACGTTACATAAGTACTCAGGAATGTTGCATGATGTGGTCTGCAGCTTCGGCACATTTTGATGTCTCATTGGGCGCTAATCGTTGAAGTATTGGTTAATAACACATGAATGTTTGTCTGTTTGATTTCAGTGACTGTAACAGCAACAGAAACTCCATTGCTTCCTTCACCAGCATCTGCAGCAGTCACTGCAGCTCTTACGTGCACAGCGACGAGATGGACTCAGGTAATGCAAGCAGACACATGTGTCTGCGCGTTAGTTCACCATCTTGCATACATCTATTTGTTAGTTCACCATCTCGCATGCACCTGCTCGTTATTTCACTATCTTGCATGAAACTGCTCGTTATTTCACTATCTTGCATGAAACTGCTCGTTAGTTTACATCTCGCATGCAACTGCTCATTCGTTTACCATCTTGCATGCACCTGCTCGTTAGTTCACCATCTTGCATACACCTGCTCGTTAGTTCACCATCTTGCATGCACCTGCTCGTTAGTTCACCATCTTGCATGCACCTGCTCGTTAGTTCACCATCTTGCATGCACCTGCTCGTTAGTTCACCATCTTGCATGCCCCTGCTTGTTTGTTCACCATCTCACATGCATGGGCACTGTAAGTTCACTCCCCTGATAAACACTTCAAAACACAGATTGATTTGACTATAATTATATTTGGCAGAGATATGGCTTTTTAAATTGATCATCTCTTTGCACTAAGCATCAAGTGTACATTTTCTACTTAGTTAGACAGTTAAACAATATCCGTCAAAACAGTCCCTGCCAAACTGATGGCTATTTGATGCTAACTGCCGAACAGATGGAGTAAATGAGAGATGGGATATAGCTTGTGAAATGGAGGAGAGACTTGTGCATTATCACAATACTGCATCATGGCTCTAATAAAACTAATAGATGAATGACTCTGTGTGAAATTTGTACGTTTCTAATGATTATCATGTTGTTCTGTACACACACACACACACGCATACGTGCAGGAGATGAGCTGCCAGCCAGTGTGTGGATATCCCACGACAAACAGAAGAAGCTACACGGCTTCCTGGAGCATCTGTTCAGTCAGGTGTGTGTACTTTCTGTCAGATCTACGTGCTGATTGTTCGAATTAACTGTAATCTCATTTTACTAAGATGTCAATTCTTATTTCCTGTGCTGTTTTTGTACTGGTTTTGTGAGCACTGGTTTGTGAGCACTGGTTTTATTTGCAGGTGGAGTCCATCACCAGTTTGTTGAAAGGGGCAACTGTAGCGCGAGCCTTTGAGCAAACAAAATGTTTCACTCCGGGACGAGGACTTCAAGGTATCAAGATATATTCCCTATTAAATTACAGTTCAATGTATGTAAAGCTACTCGCGGTGCATTCAAATTATACATTTAATCTGTTCTCTGAACTTCTTTAATGGCTAAGCTTTCATTTATCTGTTACAAAACTGAAGTCAATCTTTTTACATTGTAACACTTCACTTACTGTGCATTAACTGCGCAGAAACTCATAAACGCTTGTGGTAATGAGCTCAGATTCTCTAACACATCTCTGAAAAGATCTCCAGGGGGCTGTAGGGTTTGACAATGGAATTCTAAACTCTTTGTGGCACTGCTGCTTTGATACATATCCTTATGAAGTCTTGTGTGTATACAAGTGTGTGTGTGTCTGTGTGTTTTCTGACATCTATGTACCTAAAAGTCAGCAAAACCTGACAAATCTTTTATGGATATCCTCATTTATTAAAACACTACAAAAATATAGTTTGTTTTTTAAATCGTAAAAATGCAGAACAAAAGTTAGGATTAGAGCGTGGGTTAGGTTTAGGTTGTTTTGTTTATAACTAGTTGTGTATTTAGATAGATAAGTGTGTGTGAGAGAGATAGAGAGAGGGTGAGAAAGGAAAGTGAAAAGAACGGTATGTGGCTAATCTGCCCACTGTTCAGGAGAGACATAAATCTAGGCCTGTGATTAACATCTGAAGACTGGTCGGCGAGAGGACGTGAGGCCTGAGGTGGGGGTTTCCTCCGAACTGTGAGTAGGGTCTCAGTGATCGACTGCTCCAATCGTCTTTGTTCTTTACTGCAAATCTTCCTAATCAAATCTGTACAATTCTGTTTATCTAGAAGTGATAAAGAGCGCTAGACTGCTAGAGATAGTCTGAGACACTCTGAAGACACTTAGACATTCATTGAGATTGTCTGGGTCACTTCTTCTGTCTGATTTTATATTTTGTGTGTGTAGAATAAAAATACCAAGTGGTGTTTTTGCGCCCTTGATGAGCGCTGAGAGAAGTGGATGCTACTTGTAAGATCATTTCATACAAAAATTGAGGAATAGATTTGTACAACGAGCGACCCAAAATCATGTGCGTCGAAATGTGCGTCGTGCGGATGTTTAAAATTCAGGCTCTGAAGGTGTCTTCTTTAGTTTTGTGGTCGAGACGTGACCCACAAAGCCCCTCTTGGTTAAGTGTAAGCCCACTCTTGTGTAAGTAGCCACGTACTTGTGAAAGTTTTCAACAGTGATATTTACTTTAGTCACTGTTACTATGGTTACAGATGTTAATCACCTGACTGGTTATTCATTCATACCATCAACATTCCTTTTGCTTCTAATCTAGTCTGTCCAGTTTGCTGCTACATTATCAAGATAACAGTGCAGATCACAATGAAACGGGAGTGACGTGGGTCTTTGAATAGGGCAAAAAACAAACACATACCAGACATTGGGAAAATACTGTCTGGTATGTGTCTGTATATATGTACCCTCCATGTGTTCACTTTTAAGTGCTCTCCACTCTTTCACATGAAATTCACAAAAAACAGCATGTAAGAATTAATGTGTTTAAGCTACATGTGAGACTGGATTGAAAATGTTTATAGAGCCAGAAGCTAAATTTGAGTGACCGTCTCTAGATCTTAACCTTTCAGTGTGTTGACATAGTAAAAACTACCCACAATGCAATTTATGGTGACTCCTGAGTCGCAGGCTTACATGATAAAGTTTGCGCAGTGTAAGGTACAGTTTCACGCAGGATGTGGCTCTGGATCATGTAGTAGGGCTCATACAAAGAGAAAGTACACACAAAGGACTGTTGTTTGTTTATATGACTAAATTGAATATGATATGGTGAGTCAATGGATGTTGGCTCTACCTGTGTGTAGTCTTAACCTATTTTTATGTGTTCACAAAATTTGTGCTTGCTGTTGTAGAGGACATAATCCTTACGGTTTAAATAGGAACTGCTCGTGTTTCTGTGCTTGTTCTTTAGTTATTTTTAGCTACTCAAACAAGCAGGTGAGAAAATGGGATTTATTACGAGAATTAAAAATTGATCTGGTGTTTTCAAAATGTGACTTCAGCCAATAAAAGGGCCCTCGGGTTATTATAAATGAGCTGACATGACTGGAATAGAATTTGTCATAATAAAGCAGGCTGGGTTTACAGTGATTTGACCTTTTGATTATCAGCTGAAGTCCACTTTAGATCTTAGTCTGGTCCACCTACAGACATGTAAAGGGGCCATATGTTCATTTTCTAGGTTGTTTATTACATATATATGATAACATGTCTATTGTCACATACATACATATGATGTAGTTTTTTATCTTTTAACATTTAGAGCTGGTATATCTAAAATAGTTACCCAAAATATCAAAGTAAAATAGTTGTTTTATATATAAAATAGTTGAACAGTATGAAATTCATACATTTTAATAAGTGAATTTTATGTGAGATCATTCAGTTGAATCTGATAGGATATGTAAATAATGTCTATTTCTCAGTTTTAAAGCAGGCAGCAGTTGTCCGTTGGTCCTTGTTGGCCGTGTTTGTTTGATCGCTGCTGTGCACGTTTCAGTCAAGCGGTTCTGTTGTTTTTGGACAGAGTTCCACCAGGACATGGAGCCCAAACTCAACTGCACCAAGAAACTGCGACTACATGTCAAGCAGGATCCGTGGAATCTGCCCAGCAGTGTCCAAGCTCTCACACACAACATTGCCAAGTTTGCGGAAGGTCCGTGGTTGCAAAACAGACGCACACAAATACACACAAACCTGGCCAAAAACAACCGCTGTCAGGCAGCTCTCACTGGGGCTTGAAGCTTCAGTGGAAGAGATTGGCGGGAATTATTTAAGCTCATGCTGCTAAATGTGAGTTTATGAGGGGAGAGAATGAATATTTGGCTTCAGATTGTCATAGGTCAGTTGTTAGCGATGACTGAAGAGACGTGTGCATAAGTGCCAAATGATAAATTTGCAAGAAAAACAAGAAAATGAAGTCCAACAAGAGTGGATTGTGGCCCAATGTAAGGGGCCAGCGTGTCAGGGGCCCTGAGCTGAGAAGCCCACAGTGGCCTTTGTATGTTATAATTTGTTACCTCTTAAGATTAAAATATTACACAATATCTACATTAACTCAATTTTCATAGTAGTCACTTCGCAGGTCACATTTGCAAAATATAATATAAATGACATAAAGCTACTATTGTAATTCTTTGTTATGGAGGAATAGTTTTAAGAATTTTAAGTTGCAAATGTAAAGTAGCATTATAATGTACCTTATTTATTATTAAAACTATTCTAAAAAATTGGTGTTTGGGGGCCAAAAGGGAGCCTGGTCTCCTGGGGCCTCGTAGAATCATAATTTGTTCTTGCAGTCCAGTCTGGTGTATTTACAAGACTCTATAATACCGTAATAACGTCTTGCATAGCTACCTGCATATTAATATTATAAGAGTAAATGAAACATTCAGTAGTGTCAGTTTTATTTATGCGAACCTAAAACGACTGATGCACATTGAAATTCGATGTCTACACTTAATATGTGATTAATTTTGCTGTATGTATTTTTTCAGAGGTGAAAACGCGGCTACTGTTGGTCTTACTGCAGTACACAGGTGGGTGTGGATTACACCGAGTTCACCTCCAGGTGGCACATTGGCACGTATTATGCAAATACTTTAAATGCACATGAAGAAATACGGAACAGGCGTCATTTACTGCAGTCATTTCTTCACACGCTTGTTTATGGCTTATGCTTCTTAATCTGTCACACTAAACAGTATGTCGTCTTCTGAGATCACCCTGAATAAATTACACCCCATTCACAATTCCGCCACACAGCAGTTCTCTCACACCTGCACACACGACATCCTTCAGGAAAGAGAATCCACAAAGCCCTCCGAGTCTTCTGTGGTCCCCTTCAGGAAACACAATGTAATAAAAAGTCACCATCTCTCACAGTTATGACGAGAAAATGCAAAAAACATTCAGCTGGGGAGGGGGGAAAAGCCTGTTTTTATGGCGCGTAATGTGTTATGGGAGAGTTTATGAGTTTTGGGGAAATTGAGAAGATAGTGTAATGTTTCTTTGGATCACTAGATTTATGGTAGATTTCATTTGTTCTGCATCAGAGTGATGTGGTTTTAAACTCAGTTTAGGAAGGTAGGTGTTACAATACTCTTGGGAAGATTATAAATTATGAGGATGACAAAGGAGATATCTTGAGACGTTTCTTTGATTAGAAATAAGACAATAGGTTAATGTGTTAAATGTAATTGAGTAGATTTAACCTCACAACATGCTTATTGAACTTATTCCTTCCCTCTCAGATTCAGAGATCCAGCTGAGGAGAGACATGGTGTTTAGTCAGAGTCTGGTGGCAGCGGTTTGCTCTTTCTCAGAGCAGTTGTTGGCAGTGCTGAACCAGGCCGTCGGTGCTGAGAGTGAAGGTCAGGAGGCCGGTCGCCGCTGGTTGGAGCAGATTTCCTCTGCTGGCGTGCTGTTCCATTTCCAGTCTCTGCTCTCCCCAAACCTGGTGAGTACCTGCCTCAGTGAGCTGGAATCAAGCCTGACGAGCGTAAACAAAATGTCATATAGTTCATTACACCAGCTGTAATCCGTTTACTGATGCCACATGAACATAAAATTCAACTGATGCGTGAACGCTTATGTGCGTATATTAGTTTTCAATCTGTTTTTAATTCATTCGTTTTTACTCATCCAATCAGATTTAGTCATTGAACCTCTTTATAATATGATGATGAGTTACTTTAATGACTACGAGAGACAGTGCACTGCATAGCTGCTGTTTAACCTTTGACCTGAACGCCATTATTCTACAAATCTAATGGGCATGATAATGCTCGTTCATTACAGACAGACATGTGTTGGGACCGACAGCATCCCACAGCTCTACCTTCCACAGCACTGTGGCTTTCTGTCTTTGTTTTACTGCACAGCTCCCTGCAGATTACAGCTGCTTGTTGTTTACTGTAAGAAGACTAAGGTCAGAGTCACGTCTGTGCATTGTGCACAGTTGAGTGAATGGTCTTATTGAATTGATGACTACAGCTATGTATGTTTTCCCAAATGCTCATGATTGGCACAAGCCTGTCAAGCCGAGGATGAAGCAGGATTACTGTGTCTTGTAAAGTGTTTGATCTCTGGCTTTGAGTCTGGATCAAATTTCACCTTGCTGTGACTGGGGCCAGAAAATTACATTTGTTAATCTGTGTGTCTGGGATCTATTTTAATATGAAAGATGTATTTATTCGAAAATATATTTGTTTATTTCTTTATCAGCTAAAGGTAATAGATAGCTAAACATTGTGAGAATCCAGCTAACAAGGAACATTCTCAAAACATTGGCTAACACTCTCTAAAGGTCTCTCAAAGTTGCAGTAACGTGAGTAGACCTTTTCTAAAATTAAATATAGCATATTAAAAATGTTATTCTTAAGTTGTTAGTGGAAGGTTTTAAAAATGTTATAGAATTTTAAAAGTTTCCATGTTCCAAAAATCAGCTTGACCCCCTGAAGCTACCAGTGTATGACCGGCTGGGTTGTTTCTGGTTCAGCATGGTCTGCAAGCTAATAACCTGCTTAGAGTGGCTAGAATCCAGCTGCCATGTTCCAAAACATTTCCTGAGGGTCCCAGCAGGCTAAGGCACACTTTTAAATCAAGCATGTAGTTTATCTGTGCAGAGTAGAGCAGTGAAGTGGAGTAGACACAGAAACTAAACCCACGTGTGATATGCACATTCAGTCTTATCTCCCCAGCACTGCTGCTCTGCCCCCTCCACCTCCAAATGCTCTTACAGGAGGGAGAGCAGGCAGCTGAAAGCAACCCGGAGGTATTTTCTTGACATAATATGGCTTGGCAGCTTTTTAGGCCCCCAGATGAAAGAACTGTGGCATCTGGCACACAGGAATCTTTAAGGCAGTCAGCCCACGTATGAGGCAGAGGTGTCGTTTTGAGATGCATACATTAGATCCCACAGTAGACTTGTTCTGATTTGTATGTGGATGGTTCTTATCATCTGCCATGGGTGTGGTGTGTGTGTGTGTGTGTGTGTGTGTGTAAAAGTCACACACACCTACATTGTGGGGACCAGCCAGCAGTCCCCATGAGGGAAAATGATTATGAAACGTACTAAATGATGCTTTTTTTCAATGTAAAAAACCAGAAAGGTTTCTGTGAGGGTTGGGTTTAGGGTGAGGGTTAGGATATAGAATATACAGTTTGTACAGTATAAAAGTCATTATGTCTATGGAAAGTCCCCATAACATAAATCCCCATAAGGGAGCGTGTGTGTGTGCGGGCAGAAGAGGAACTACAGAATGGATGAAACAGAGAGCAAAGCATAAAGAAATTATGGATTTCTGTGATACTTCTGTATATATACCCGAGCACACCGCCAGCAAACACCCACTGTTTTCCTTAATGTTTCACTCTTAATGTCAGAACAAAAGCAGACTTTCCTTTGAACACCTGCACATTCACTCAGTTAACAAGATGTCTTGGTTTAGTAACGGTTGTGTGGCTGTTGTACTTTTCATCTTCCCTTTAGACGGATGAGCAGGCAATGCTAGAAGATACGCAGGTCGCTCTCATAGACCTGGAAAAGGTCACCTTCTATTTCCGGCAGTTTGAGGGAGAGCCACTTGTTGCTAGTAAGTGTCCTTTATAGAAATATTTTACACATATTTTACTGTTTATGTGAAACCTATATCAGTTGACCTAAATATTGGGAGTGGGAGCATATATAAATAATATATAAACTGTATATATTTATATACAAATCATACCATATAAACTAAATCATATAAACTGTAATATCCTTATACAGTTTATTAAATAATATACTTGAATAATAATTAATACACTTTGTAATGCTGAATAATTATATATGAATAATATATTTAGTTTACAAAATTTATTTTTATTATTATAATTGTATTATTTGTAATATTAATAATATTATTTGTATTCTTAACTGTAGTATTCTAAAAGTCACTTCAGACCCGAGACTAGACATAAAATATTTTATTCATAGATCTTTCTCCATCTCCATCGTACTGATGCTTCGTCTTCTCTCCAGACATGCCCATCTCATACCAAGTGGAGGGCACGCGGCAGGCTTTGAAAGTCTGTTTTTACCTGCAGGCATCTTACTTCCAGCACTTGCCCCAGAGACTGAGGCTCGGTGGCAACTTCAAAATCTACCCTGTCCTGTTCACCCAGGGTAGGCTGTGTTTGTAGAGACGCGGTTAGCTTGATGCATACCAAAGAAATGCTGGATTTCTGAAGTTTTTGTTCTTTGTCGAATAATAATGTGCCTAATAAATGTAGTTAAATGTCTGAGAAAAGCAGAAACTCTACATCATGTTTTTTATAGCTCTGGAGAGCATGGAGGGATACTACTATGGAGACAGTGTGTCAGTAGAGGAGTATCAGGCCCAAATCAATGCTGGATCTCTGGAGAAGGTCAAGCAGTACTACAAGAGACTCCGGTAGGACTGTTTCACCTGTCAATCAAACTGTAGCTCAACCTGCTTTCTCTCACATTACGTGTTGTGTGTACATTTAAGCATTTGGCAGACATCTTTATCCAAAGTGACTTGCAGTGCATTCAAGTTACACGTTTGATCAGTATGTGTGTTCCACGGGATCGAACCCACAACCTTTTGTGCCGCTAACACAGTGCGCTACCAGTTGAGTTTCTGGAACAGGTTAAAGGTAGTGCTGTGTATTTTGTTTCCTGTTTATATGCAGTTCTGCATATATGTGAGAATTCTAAGAGATTTTGAGAAGTGGTTTTGTGGCTCTGTTGGAGAACCATCCACTGCACCTGTGATGGGTGAAGATGGTTTTATTCTGAATAATTAAAAGCAAGTTCAATTTTACTGTTACCAGATTTCATAGGTTTAGTGTCTGTCATTCTGATGATAGTTACTATTATAGGTGTGTTTTTGAATAATGGTTTTTGATGGTAATAATAAATGGATATTTTACCAATATGACTATTTCTTCTGTGAATCACACAAGAAGATATTTTAAGAAATGTCTCTGTAGTTTTGTGTCCATACAATGGAAGTCAATGGGTGCCACTGTTGTGTGGTTACCTCAGAATACCTTCTTTTGTGTTCCTCAATAGCAAAAAAGTACAGGTTTGGAAGGATTTTAGGGTGAGTAAATGATGGAAATTTTTGGGTGAACTATCCCTTAAAGATGAATCTACCTCAGTGATGGATTGAGTTTATCAGTTTGTCAAAACTGATTGTACTGTATAGACAGATGTTTTTGATACCGTATCTTCTATTACACTCCATCAAAGTCTAGATATCTGTATCCATCAACACAACAGAGTTTTGCACAGTCATCTTGTTCCATTGGTTTTTTAATTTGTGTGTTAAAGTCTTCCAGGGGTTTTGGGTGTGTTTGCCGAGGTCGTCCAAGTTTCAGTGTGTTATTCTAGTAACATGCACCTTAGAGGCAAATAAACTGTTTGGGATCTGTAAAAGAAAAGTACGACTGCCAATCGTACCAGACATCAACAAGCATAGCTCTGGCTTGAGATGGGGAACCAATGAAGAACTTACGAGGAGTTGCTACATCGACAAGAAATACCGTCTCATTATGTGCTAACACGATTTAGGTTTTGCCTGCCAATATTTGGGTCGTAATGCTGACTCGTTATCCACACCGTGCTGTTTGGCATATTGACATTTCGAAAAAGTCTCTCTATATTCCATTAACAACGCAAACCCTCAGAGCCCCTGCTGGCCTATCTGCTAACTAAGCATTGAAACTGGCATTTTAAGCCGAGCTTGATGCATTCTTATTGACCGAATGTGAAGCATGACTGGTGAACGAGGAAAAGGCAAATCCACTCAGTTTTCAGCATGTCATTGGAACGGCATTGATGTGACAAGGAGATGGTTCCAGGTCTTTATAATGCTAACCACGTTTTTATTAGCACCTGTTTTTTATTTAACATTCAATATAGTCAAGCAGAGCATTTAATTGTTTGGGAAAGAGAGGGAATTCCTTTGTGTTCAGACCAGCTTAAACCGGTCTAAGCAGCTTGATGGTCTTCCAACCTGTTTAAGATGGCGTGTTTGCTGGTTTTAGGGGTTTTTGGGTATTTCTTTGGCTGGTTTGTCCAGGAAACCGACTAGCCGACCATTGACACTAGTTGAAAATTAGCCTGGGGTACAAGTCTAAACCAACTAAGACTAGATTAGGCTGGTTTGAGCTTGTTTTTTTTTTTTTGCAGGGTGTGACCATTTTGCAGGCCAGACTGTGTGCTGACACACATGTGCGCACCACTTCTACACAGCAGCGTGTTTTATTATATCCATGTGAAACTGGTAAAGACCGTCAGCCTGCAATGGATAAGTGTATTCATCACAGGGTTTGTGGGTTTCTGTAGTTTTGTGTCATTTTTACACAGGTGTTGACAGGCTCGACAGGTGATCCAGCTGAGCGTGTTAAGACAGAGGGTGTGTTCGAAAAAGCTGTACAGATGAGATTTAGATGAATTGACAGGGAGACTCCTGATGTAATGCACAGCAGATGTAGAATGGGGGAGCTAAAAAAAGATGTTCAAGAATGTTTTTGGTCACTTTGAGAGAACCTTTGGAGAACATTAGCAAGTGTTCTGAGGATATTTCCTGTTGGCTGAGTTAGCATGTGTGTATGCTAATAATAATTTATGCATTGAAAACTGTTATACTGTACAGAACACTATACTGTGCTGCAAAAAGCATGTTTAGATAATCAATGATAATCATATTTTGATTATTCAGCGTCATTTGGATGAAACTAGGTATACATGCATGAAACCCAACCTAGCCAGATAATGTATTGTGTATTACTGTACAAATGTGATCTGCATTATATCTGACATGATGACTTCCTGCTCATCAGAGTTAAGCCAGAAGATTGACTGAGGTTTTACCACAAATTCAGCGACCGTCTTTCCAAACAGCTAGAGCTTTTGTCAGCGTATATTTAGGCTATAAATTCAGCTGCCCTGGAGAATGAGTGTCCGTGTACGCGTGCCTGTTATGTCAAAATGGTGTGATTTGAGATCCCCAGGCGATCTATTATCTCCAGATCTGCGTCCGTCATAAATGATGAGGTCACTAAAACCATCCCAAAGCATGAAAGCAGCATCAACCAATTTGCAAATCCGAAACACGTGTCAGACCCCATGCAGATGGGAGTTCTGCACGTGTTGGCCTAAACCTTTCCATTTTAATTCATACAAGTGTATTATGTCAGATTTATCCCTGAAATGAAGTAAGCCCATCATCAAACATATATACTGTACACCCCGCACAACATCCATGGCTGACGATTCTATAAGGGCCTGTCAGTGTGACTATACTGTAGCTCCATCAGTCATTACCAGCACTGTACACCCAGAGCAACAGCAGTAAAATGCCTTTCTTAATGCCAGAATTATGACCAATGTAGGATATAACCTCTTTCAGGGTTTGAACCTGCAACCTTTATTTACAATCCCGGACTGCTAACCACTAGGCTACGTCACCCTGAGGTTTGAGTTTGATTAGAACCAGACCCATAATTCCGATTCTTTTACAGTCTTGGCTTAGCGTACATCATCTCTTTCTTGGCATTTATAGGATATATAATATGTATAAGTATAGATGTAACTGTATACTGTCCACCTACGTTCAAGAGCTAAACCTCAACCCGATCATGTTGTACGGTATGTTTATTATTAGTATATTCTTTCTGTCATTCTGTAGAATTATGTAGGTTATAAATGAGATCTGAAAAAATGAAAGAGAGAGAGAGAGAGAGAGAGAGAGAGAGAGACTATGGTCCTGCTGAAGAGATTTCTCACAGAGGAATTGAAATGACTATGGCTGTAGAAAGGGGAATGAGCCGTACGATAACTGTATAAAAACTAATTTTAGCTCACGCAATAACTCCCAATTTAACGGTTCTGTACTTTTTTACATTTTACTGTTATGAAGGCACTATTTTTATCTGCATTGTGCCATACCCAGCACTACATTAGCTCACATGTACTGCACACAGCCCTGGACGCCTCTTGGGAGGATTTCTGGTGCGTATACAGTGTTACTGTGGTGTCAGTGTGGTCTGTGGTGAGGTGATGTCATCTCCAGTTGAGTCTTTACACCGAGATGTTTTTTAGAAAGAACTGTGATTTTACAAAGCTACTTCTCACGTGGATTGGACATTGAAGCTGCTAGATTACGACTAGCACATTTAATTAGGTCCATGACTCTTCTGCTAGGGTATTTTTAAGCTGTTTTCCAAGTCAAGTTTATGTCCAGTTCATGTCGGGTTCTTCTCCTTAATAAACAACAACAATAGACTTAAAAGTGTGGCATAAATCAGTGCCAAAGTGTTCCTAATACAGCACACTCACTTATAGACCCTGATGTGTCTGTGAGAGGTTTTGATGTGAAAAGGAAAACAAGACTCCAGCCAGTTCCAAGTTACTTAGGCTTCATTTCAAGTTCTGAAAACCCAACTAACAGGAAACGTTCTCAGAACAGTGGCTAATGTTCTTTAATAGTTCTCTCAAAAGTCTGTCAGAGTTGTCAAAAACATTCTCGCAGTAACGTTATGAGAAAATGTTTAAAGGGTGTATATCATTAAAAGCCAAGTTGTTAGTGAAACATTTTAAAAACACTTCAGAAAGTTTGAATAACGTTCTTATAACCAAGCAACAATGTTAATACACATTTTAACGTTCCTAGAACATTCAAAATAACCAGGGAAACAGGGAAATGTTCTCACAGCCTAAAATTGTTAGCTGGAAATACACATGGTGGCAAGTTCTTTAGTCATGTTTGCCTGAAAAAGGCGTTTAAACTTGAGTTTGGCTTGTTTCAGATCTAAACTCCACAAACCCAAGAGTTTTTTGTCTTTTACACAGTTATTGGAGTGTTACTTGTTTGTAGTGGTCTCTGCGGTCCGAGTCATGTGGATGGGATGTGTTTGTTACAGATGGGTTGCTGGTTCCAGAGCTTTGAGTCTGTGTTGGGTAAGTGTTTCATGTACTTGTGTTAGACACAGCTTGATTAATGGCGCTAGGTATCAGCCAGTAATTGCAAACTCAGTGCTTGGCTAATCACATGTCTAGATGTTTCTGTAGGCGCTGGAACTGGTTGAGTGTTCTGTGGGAAGTTGGAAAGCCACAAAAATGGGAAAAATGCGTTTGTTGTTGTGCTTTATGTCATTTGAGTGTCTGTTAGCATGCTTTCATGCCAGCATGGAACCAGTATGACATCATGTTTGTGAATCTGTAATTAGCAAAGGTTCATTGAGGTCAAGCTATTTGTAGATTTATTGGTCCACTTTAAGGCATGATGGTCTGGCAGCCTTATATGACCATGATGCAATGCTGAACCTGAGAGAAACCAAATGAAATAACAAACTGAACTGGCAGATGGCCATTATATGAGCCAATCTGGAAAGAAAATATTATCTATGGACTTGGTATGGGAACATGCAAAAGCATTTTAGAAACTGCACAGCAACTTGGAAACCCCTTAGAAACCAAATTTAAAATAAGTTTTTATTAACTTGTTGGTTGCCAGGTTTATGCATAACTGCTTGTATCTGATTATTGCGTAACTCATATTTACATTTATGTAATTACAGTAGGCATATGTATGGATAAGACCAAAAACATGTACGTATAGAATATAGCTTGTGATTCAGCAGATGCTACTATGTGATCCTTGCCTGAAGACCCTGAAGCATTCTGGGTAATGTTTAAAAAAAGGGAAAGTAGTGTTGTTTTTCTTAACGTTTTACGATGAAAAACCGAGGCTTAAGATGAAAAAAGCTGCAATTTGCTTTTAGGCCCAGAGAACAGAGGCAGCGAGATTAGTCCATGCTTGGATCTCATCCAGCATTTCCATTAAAGTCTCACATAAGAGCCCATGGAGGAAAACGCAGGCCATCAGTTACTGCTCATTGTGCTTTAAAGAAAAGACCACTGCTGAGATACAACTCCTGCAGGACTCCCAGCGTCCCACAGTCACCACACGCAGACAAGCAGGCGAGAAAATAAGCCAGAGAATAATATAGATAACACAAATATAGACAACACTGTCCTCTGTTTCTTATAGATCAAATGAGGCTGCTTGAATAGCAGTGTATAATCATAGTAAGCGCACCAGGACCAGAAATCCAGCCGATTCACAGTGTGGGAGGTTTTGTTATGCTTTATTTTGGCTGCAATTTTACGCTGCTTAACAATGAAGTTATACGTTAGTCATATTTTCTTTCATATTTTTCTGTCTGTCATATTTTCTCATTCTTTCTTTCACTGTGTAAAATATAGTTTCTGTACACTGTGTATAACTGAATACAATATGGATAGCATACGTAAAGCATGGTATAAGCTTACGGTACTATGATAAGGCAAAAGTGCCTTTTACAACAAACTTTCAGGTTGACAACGGTTAACAATGTTTACTAGTGTATTGGTAGAGTCACAATAGTCTCGTGCTGCACACATGCTCACTAACTGTCGGTGCAGTGTGTGTTTTTTCAGCAGAATAGTCCTGGTGTGAGCTTTCGTTTCTGCTGTGGAACAGAACAGCGGCTGGTCCATTGATCTGCTGACATAAATCTTCAACTCCATCTGGTGCTGCTTGAGCCAGTCAGACGTGGTTGCTTGGTTTGGTGACTCGTGAAAGGCTGTTATGCCCGTCTAGCACGTGGTACTTTGTGAAGCACAGCGGTCTATTGTTTTAAATTGGTGGACTGTTAGTCACACTATGAATGAGAGACATACTACATGAAACTGTACTAGCTTAGATATCAGAACGTGACCGTGCTGTAGATTTCACTATGAAAGAATAGTTGATCAGAAAAATGCTAATTATGTCGTTTATTCATCCGTATTTCTTCCATGGAACACAACGGTAAATTTGTGTAGATATCGTGGCCATTCCTTTCTATGTAATGAAAGTGAATGGGGAACGAGACTGTTAAGACTCTAAAATTTCCATAAAAGCAAAAGTTCCATAAAAAATATACCCAAAATGGCCAAAATGTCTGATGCACTATAGTCAAAGTCTTACGATTTGTTTGAAGAACGGGACAAAATTGGTGGGAGCAAGTAATAAAAAAAACACAATTTCCATTTTTGGGTGTAATGTTCCTTTAAGAGGTGTCACTGGTCTAGCACAACTCTGGGAAATAGCTTTGTTCTTTTAATAGCGCCTCCTAATAGATCGTGGGTCGCTTTCACACGTTCCTTTCTATATACTTTTGTGTCTCAATCTGCTTTCGATTGATGCGTTCACATGACCCTTGGATATATCCAAACATTTTTACCTCTAATAAAAAACTCTATTGTATTTTCCCACTAGTCTGTGCATAATTATCAAGCCACAGTCTCACGCTAAGTGCTTTTACAGAGCAGTTGTCAAATCCTGCTCTGAAATGAACATTTCAAGGACACCCCGCAGAGATTTGCTCAGCATGTACGGCTGATGGACGTGGGCCACCGGTTCCTCTTTGATCCTTTGGGACATTTACTGTAAAAACGACTGTACTGTTCAGATAAAAGACTGAAAACTTCACATAAATGATCCACAAGGCTGTACAGAACAGAAGCTGGTGTCGACAGTTTCAGAGGCGTTCGTTTTGTCAGACGTTTTCAAGATTAGTTGTTTCTTGCCTAGCTTTTACTTTCTGTTAAGCACACTCTGGTATTGAGGTAGTTCAGATCAGTAAATAAAACAAGACAAAATATTTCTTTAGAAACTCAAAGCGTTGGTTTTATCCTGTCACTATTTTGCTTCTCATATAAAGGAAGATAGATTTATTAGGGATGTGCTAATCCATCAGTCTATCAATCAGATGATCACAAACTACATTTTTTAAGTAAATTACTGTCTGAATAGGATCAGTTTTCCAAGCAACATCTGAGCTAAAAATTATTAACACAGAACATTCAATGTGATGATTCAGACCGGACTGAGACCTCTGTACTATAGCGGGTGTGTTCCTGTAGCTCAACTGGAACAGCATTGTGTTATCAGCACAAAATTGTGGGTTCGATTCCCAGGGAATGCACAAATGTATAGCTTAAATGCATTTTATCTGAATGAAGGCATCTGCCAAATGCGTAACGTAAATGTGTGTATTATCTGGACGTGGGCAATATCAGAACCTCTGGTTGTGTCTCTTATCGACCCCACTGAAATAAAGTGTGATTAATTATATAAAAAAGTTAGTTTGTGTTTAATTTAAACGGGAACAGAAAATGCATCTAAAAGGCAAATTCACTTAATAAACTGGGCCTGATCGAACAAAGGATACCTGCATGTTATGTATGTGAATTAAACAGTGATGTGATTTGAAAGAGTTACAGTGGATCTGAATGGTTACTTGCAGTCCACCAGCATCAGGATCAAAGCTTAGAAGAGTACATGAGTGTTTTGAAGGCGATTATCCACCAATAGGGTTTGTTACGCTTTGCGGAGGCGCTGGACACTGCTTAATGAAATGAGTGGTATTAGTGTTTAAAGCTCTTTCTGTCTTAAGTTGATAGCCTCCAGGTGTTTGTGAAGAACCACACTTAATACAGCCCATTACACTAATGTCAGGCTTGCCTAATTAATACACAAGGAATAGATCTTATAAAGGGACCTTAAGTTGCTGGCCTCTGCAGAGTGGTTGAGAGAGAGAGAGAGAGAGAAAGAGAGAGAGACAGAGAAAGAACCCCAGTCCGCATTCATAAATATCATTTGGTTTCATTAATAGCCTTTAATAGCCCTACACTTCTACCCCTGTTCCACATCTCCATATCATCTGCTCCAACAGCAACGGATTGCCACCTTTGACTAATTAACCATAATATTAATGCTGCGTCAGTGGAGAATCCCATCATAATAAATATCTCTCCAGATGGTGGATTCATTTCCCTGACAGTAAACGTGTTGCGGTATGCTGTCTCACACTGAAACTGCTACACAGATTGCTGTGTCTCTTTTTAGAGCCGTTTACAAAGAAAAGCCGTTTATGTTGTTTTATGCTAGCAGCGATCGACCTCTGTTTTCCTACAATAAAACAGATAAGAGATATTATTGCTATTCGCTGTTAAGATCACATGATCCATTATGGGGTTGTAACTATTGGCCAGCATACCATCACATTCTTGCAACTCCTCTACCGCCCCCTGTGTCCAATATGGGTACTGCAGTCAGACGTTCAATCGATGTCTGAATAAATCCCAAAGTAAATGTGTTTATTTTAGGTGATTTGTTTGCAGACCGAAGAACGTACAAAAACACAGCCAGTTTTCTTTCTATATAAGTGGCAGGTCAAATCTCAAATGAACTTATACCGCGCATCCTTTGCCGCATGTGTATGCATGAATTTGTCTGTGTGTTTATTGCTTGCATTAACACGTTTATATTATTCCTCATTAGGGCCTTTTATCTGGATAAATCGAACCTTCCTTCCAGCTCAGCTCCCAAAGCAGCCTTCATAGACAAGGTACACGCCATCACTCAGTATTCCATCTGCAAGGACTCATGGGAAATCTGTTGAGTGTGCAGTGATTCAGTTATTTATTATCTGCATTTATTTTCATTTGTTGGTCGCAAAGAATGAGTAAAAGAAGCAAACAATAATATTATTCATTATTTATGAGTTTTTTTGATGGCCTGGTTGGGCCAGTAGTTTGTATTTTAAATGCTCTGCCAACATAAAAATGTGAGACTTTTTAACGACATGCTTTGAACATGCAAACACATGTATGCGTGTTTGTAATAACTTAAAACGTTATTATACACACACACACACATACGTAATCAGAGTTGTAATAGAGAATAATAGAGTTTTAATGAAATAATAGCTGGTAAGTTATACAGCTGTAATGTACAGTAACTAAGGACTGTAAATTCATAAACACACTTGAAACATATAGATACATTGATGCAGCTGAATTGGCAATATCCACAACAACATTCAATACACAGAAGCCTACAGACAATGTAAGTTCACGTTTGCATAATGATAATCATAGATAATCACATTCATAATAAGATCTTGACATCATGCAGAGCTCTCCAGATACTTTTAAACCTTCCTTTCTTTGCGTAGCTGATGCGTCCTCTCAATGCTGTGGATGAGCTGTACAGACTGATGGAGAGTTTCATTTCGTGTCGGCGGACGGCTGCGTGTCAGTTCACAGCCTGCGGAGCATCTGGAGTGGGGCTGCTCACCGTGGCCTCCGAGCTCTGCAGTCGTCTGGGAGCGTGTCACATCGTCATGTGTAACAATGGAGTACATCGGTAAGCTCAGCTGTACAGACATACAGACGGACCGTCACCATCCCTCAGACAGGCACCAGGCATTCTCCATGGACTCTCTCTGAGCACAACCCTGCTGTCTTCCTCTTTGTCTTTAGCTCAAAGCAATTTACTTCCTGTCGTTGATGTTCTTTTCTTTTGTGCAGCCTAAATATTCCTCCTTCTGTTTATCCTTACAGTCGCCTTCCTGAACCCTTAATTACTTTGTACCTTCTATTCTGGTTCTCCGTGTTCCTCACACCATCCAAAATTCAGTTTCCTCTTTTGCATGAATATGTAATAAACCTCATTACATGATCGTGCCTCATTCCATAAATACACCTTTCTGTGCATTAATCATTCATTCGGTGTGATTATGAATGTGCTGCGAATGAGTTCTACATTTAGAAGGTCTGAGTGAGTCATTATTTTAGAGGTCCATTTCTCTCTACGTTCATTTGTGAATTTGGACTGAAGAAGCATTTTTCATTCAGCTCAGGGCCCTTTTCATCAACCAGAGCTAATCTTGTCTATTTGCATCCCCAAATCAACCAATCAACAGTTTCTGCTGTTTCTGTTTGTTTCTACATTGTTTATGAAAGATATTTGTCCTCTCTGGAAAAAATTAAGTTGAAAATTTTCCCCCGCAGCATTAATTAAGCTTATTATAGTTAGCTTTAGCTAAAGCTATTTCTGTTTCTGTTAACAGAAATCAAATCAAATGTATAATGCTAAAACTTTTAACAAAAAATATAAAAATAAAAGCTAACTCAAAATAATAAAAAACTACAATAAAAATAAAGCTTTAATAACTCTGGCATTAATACATGTGGTTTTCTCAAACCCATCTTAAAATTTCTGCCCACTTTTCTTAGCAAATTTATTCGCTTTGGATTAAAACATGTTAAAAACAAATTGCATTAAAACAAGTTGGATTTGAGATCTGGATTTTACTACTACCCAAGCACATTATTCTTGTTGGTTCTAAACCAATCAGTGTGGCCACTTCCATATGCTTTGTGTTATTGTTCTGATGAAAGATGAAGATTCCTTCCAGGTCCTTTGGATCACAGTTTGCTTTCCCTTTAAAAGTTCTGTGCTTCTATCACCATGTTTTACCACAGTTCTCAGTGTGGTGTCAAGCATAGCCCCAGCTAACAGGAAATGTTCTTAGAGCATTGGCTAACGTTCCGAAAATGTTTCTTTAAAGTTCTCTGAAAGTTATCAGAAACATTCTTGCATATAACATATACATCTATAACGTTTTTTTAAGTAGTTAGTGGAATGTTTTAAAAACATTACAGAGTTAAATAAGTGAATAATGTTCTTATAAAAAAGCAATAACAGATATATATAAACATATAAAAACCGTTTCTAAAAATTGTCAAAGTATCATGTTATGTTACTTAATATAAACATTATGGAAATGTTCTTACAACCAAAAATTGTTAGCTGGGGCAATTCATATTGAATTCCAAAAATTCAATATTGATCTCATCAGACTTAAGAATCTTTCCAAATAAAGTCACATACCTTTGGG
>JAZGTI010007981.1:0-11242 GCA_036877585.1 Botia kubotai
TAGCAGACACTACATTTGTTGAGGACTGAATACGCATACTGACGTCTGACAGGCAATGCTGCATAATAGACTTTAAATTTACATAGGACAGGTTATGCACAGTTAAGTTGTTACAAAAGCACTGCCAACAACTCAAGGTAATTGATGTGCCACAGGCTCCGAGGTCCTGTCCAGGAGCCCGAAGCTGCCTGCCCAGTGCACACAGCGTACCAGCCTGTCTTGCCTGTCACGTAGTGTGACAACCACACGGCGTGTGCCGTGGCACAATGCCCATCCCGGTTCTCGGTCGTGTAGCCAGTGCTGCAGTGGTCTTATATGCATCGAGCCGAGCGGTGTGACCGTGGATGCCATATGCCCCAGGAGCCTCTGAAAGTGTTTCAGTGGGACCACTGTCTTGGCTCTGAACATGTTCAGCCATCGCAGCAGTGACCATGCACGCTTGTTGAAGAAGCGCGCCACCATCATGACCAAGTCCAGCTCCATACCAGGAAAAGAGATGCCCTGTGTTGGGGGGGGGCTCGCTTTTTTCCCAGTTGACCTGAAGCCCCAGGTCCCTGTGTTCACACAACTGCTCCCAAGAGTTCGATGAGCCAGTCACTCTTGAGTGCAGAGGAACGACCCAGCCCGTAGGGGGAAGTTCCACCTCATCCTCAGAGAAGAGCAGCTCACTCTCCGATGCTGTGATTAAGATCCGGTCCTCATCTGGAGCACCGAAGGTGATAACGGGTCCCACGGGGGAAGCACCGCCACCACCTGACAGCTCTAGTCCCAACACTGCAGAGGACTGGGGGGTCCGCAGGAAATAACGCGGCGGGGAGTCTCTACAGTGACCCCAAGGTCTCCCAGAGCACTAACCATCTCTGCTGCGTTCACGCACATAGCCTGTGCAACAGAATGGGTAGCAGCAGAAGGGACTCGGATCTTTCAAGGAGAGAGAGAGCAGTGACCGCATCTCTGAGATGGGCATGCTTTCATAAGATCACAACCCAACCATGAACACCGCAACTGCAAGCTGCTCGCCCAGACATCAACAGACAAGGTCAGGAAGTGAACACATCCAGGAACATACAGACGGAAAGGAGTCTTTAAAAGACGAACATCATTTGTAAGAGCTTATTAGAATGGAATTTTTAGAACCAGGTCCGCAAAAGCGCAGAGGGGAACCGCTTCCAGAAGTAAGGGAAATCTGCTGATTTCCCTGTCACCTGCAGCGGACGCTGGAAACTTCCAAAGGCGAAAGTCGGATGAATGGACGTAACGCACACTCAGCTCCGAAGCAAAAATCTAAATAAAAGTGAGCTGCGGCCGGCTTTATATACCTGCTTCCGGGTAGGCATGACTCGGCCCCCAACTCCTTTGCTCAATGCTCATTGGCTTTTTCCTTTCGGGCCAATGTTTATTGGTGTGTTTTTTTCTATTTAAAGGTGATAGGGCTCTCAAGCGAGACCCCATATGCCAGTTAGTTGGCGTAATGTAGAACGTGACTGACTGAAAGGAAGCTACATGTTTTCAGTAGCTTGTTCACTGATTGACACCACACAGACACCCTGTTGATGAAAATGTGGAACAGTAGCAAAACTCTTGGATAGGGTACTCCATATTGATATACTCACATGATTTTGATGATTCATGAAACTTGGTTGGCTTGGAATGAGGTGGCTGATCACCTCATAAAATAGAAATTGAAAGACCTTTGGTTCAAGCCAACAATTACCCTATATTTCAGTGGATGCCAGAAAACAAATCATGTTTGGCCTGCATCTGGTACTTCAGGCTCATTTGCAGGGTGTTTAGTTTAAGTTTTGTATCTCTGGGTTGGCTGGCATTGGTCTCTCAAGTATTTTATTTATTATTGAAAGGCTTATACACACTTAAGGTGCATTATTGTGAACTGATATTTATTGCTGGGAGGAATGTTTCTGACCACCTTTAAAGTAGGTATACACATTTTTCACCATTTTATTATTTTCTCCATGGTCCCTGTATGATGTTAGTAAAACGTAGTAATGTATTGTTTGCTTGGTAATTGATTATTGCACCTCACACTTTGAAACCATTGCTCCACTTATTACTGCTAAGTAAACTAGATAGTAAGGTCTGAGGACTTTATATTGGCTTGACAAAGACTGGCCTAAACATACTTTAGGTTTAGCATTCTCTAAAATGATTGTAACATGTTTAACGTTTTAGTATGATGTATATGTTTTAGTATGATGCACACATTTTAGCATAATGTTAGCATGTTTAAGCATCAAGCTAGCACATTTTACCATGACGCTAGCATGTTTTAGCATGATGCTTACAACATTTCAGCACTCATTCTGGCACATTTTAGCATCAATTGGTAGTATCAAGTTTTCATCTTGGTTAGCATGATGCTAGTACATTTTACCATGATACCAACATGATTTAGGATGATGCTAGTATATTTAACATGACGCTAGTAAGATTTAACTAATAGGTATACTAAAATATGGCTTATTTATAATATTATTGGTTGCTAGGGTGCTCTGAATGGTTGTTAGGGTGTTGCTAGAAAGGGCAATACCTAAAGATACCTGCTGAGATTTATTCAGAGGCTTATTCATTTTTATTACATGGTTCCTAGGGTTCTGGTGCTGAGATATAGCTAATTCATGTTGGTTGCTAATAAATGGTGTAATAAATGGTTGCTAGGTCATGGCCTGACAGTTTCCATGGTAATAATTAAAGGTTACTTGTAGTATTAAAGTTTTACATCTTTATTTTTTTCCAAAAATTACTGGTTGTTTCACTAGACAATACCCTTATTCGTCAACTATGATCGAGAGGAGCCATTCGAAGCTGCATTTAAACTATTTTGGACCTTCAAAATAATGAACCCTGTTGAAATGCATTAGATGGAGAAAAATTCTGGAATGTTTTCCACAAGAACCGTAATTTCTTGTCAACTGATGAAAGAAAAAATAAACACCTTGGTGATATGATAGATGAATAAATTATCAGGAATTTTTCATATGGGACTGTCCTTTAAGTGAAGTGAAGAGTTGTTACATTTCAGAGCCTTGCGGGAAATTAACTATTTACTGAAACAGCAGTACATGTCAAGCTGTTTTTGCATAATGATAACAAACTTATTTATTGATTTGTTATAAATAGTCTTATCTCTGGGTTTGCATCGAGATCCAAATAAAATAAAAAATAAATATGATCCAAAATTACTCAAACAGTGATATAATAATAGTTTGGTCATACTGCAGGAATAGTCAGAGTCTATACTGCTTTTTGCAAATTGCTCTTTATTTTGAGGAGAAGAGGTTTAAGCATCCATATGTAGCTGTGTAAGGGTTTTGTTGTTCCCATGCTATGTATACTTTCTAGGATGTTACTGACTCAACAGTCAATTTATTTTAAATTGATACAATAACTATTAGGATTAGGGGCTTTAGAGGAGGCTTGAGTGAGTCCAGTGTATGACAACAGACATTATAAAAACACTCATCTATTTTGTAGTGATTTTTTTTTCCCAACCCAGACTTAATTTTCTGTATTTGTAATGTTTGTGTGTGCCTGTAGTCCAAACTTGACCTGGAGAGACTTGCAGCACCTGACTGTCCTCACATCTAAGAGGAACAAGCTCCATGATGAGGTTCACCAGTGGAGAAGGAATGGTGTGGGACTGGAGTTCAACCATCTATTTGGCTATGGTGTGTTAGATGCTGGAGGCATGGTCAAACTTGCCCGCGAATGGAAGACTGTTCCGGAACGCTTTCACTGTGTGGCTGGATCCGTGCAGGAGATACAGTGAGTACAGACAATAAACTTTGGAAAACAAATTTGCTACTGTGCCTTGAAGACTTGCATGTAAATGACTTCTGTTATGATTGGCTAACTGGAACTTTTAGGTTTTAGGTTGGGTGGAGTTTAAAATCATAATTATTGGATTATTACAATTATCATAATTATGACATTCTGAATTTCTGCAGCTTAGTATCAGTTAATAGGTGGACTGGAAGCTTTGTGTCTCCGTAGTGCTTCAGTAGTTCAGAAATGTTGATCTCAACCTGTTCACAGCTGTTGATAAATCTGTCCCTATAGCTGAGCATCAGTGTAAATGGCCACAGTAATGAGCAAAAGACACATAATTCAAACAGTAATCAGAAACTTTTGTCCTCATAATTTACATAATAATATAAATGTATATAAATACCTGTATACTGTAGCCACATCAATGTTTTGCTAATAGCGAATGTACTGCAGGCTACATTTATAGCTAAGCTGACAGGTACACAAACTAGTAGCAAAATAACAAGTTGTGAAGACTGATCTTATCACCTGCTTGTGTAATATGAATTGTGTGTGTAGGCCTATTTTACACAGATTCACACAGCAGGGTGTCAGGGTTTTACCACAGTAGTACTGCGCTGCATGTATATTTTGTAGGATAACAATAATGATTAATAGTGATTATCTTATATACAATCTGATTTAAACTATTGCAAATATATCAATATTTCTCTGACATTACATATCTGGAATAAATGTGAAAATTGATGTTTTGAACCCTTTGCATGGACAATTCAGCAGCGTAAGACAGACTGAATTTAGAAGTGATACACTGTTTCACAATAGGTATGATGTGCAGTTAGGAATTTGCATTTTGCACACAAAAAATTGTATTACTGTTGATAGAGCATGTATTTCATTAAACAGTGCTCAGATATCAAAGCCTAACTCTTTGACCTCCGTAATGATTTGTTCACTCAAAAATGAAAATGTCCCATACCACATGTCATTATAAACCACATGTAACCACATACATTTATTGTGGAAGAAAAAAGAAGATATTTTGATTTTGAATGTCTTAGTGTTTTTGTGTACCAACAATGCAAGTCAATGGGTGCCACTGTTGTTTGGTTACAATGTATCTTCCATAGTGTACCTCAGAAACGTTTTTTTCCCTTAGAAGCAAAAGAAATGTTCTTTTTAGGTGAACTATTCTTTTAATTGATTAATTTGTTTTTATGTATTACGCTATAGTAGACTGTCAGCACTTTAAGCAAGCATCACTAAATGCATACCCCTTTAAAACTCTGCTGCTATAGCTGCTGCCTTCATCTATACATTTCAAGACAGCTACTGTTTTACTGCAAATCACATGATGTATGTGGTGCAGCTGTTATAATACATAATCCATTAGTCTTCCTTTTCATGTGGGCTATGAAAGTTCAATGAAAGCTCACGGATATTTGAGTTTGTTTATTTCTTGAAAATCTGTTTGTATTCACAACCTATACTATTTTTTTATGTTAGTTTGTGAGCACAGACATACTCTGCATTCTGTTTCATTCCGTTGCTCTCCACCCAACTGTTTTTAAACACAGAACATGTGTGATCCGGTGTGAACATATCTAATTAGTGCATGATGGCATGACTCGATGCATCATTGTAATTATACAGGGCTGATTATTGTCTGTGGTAAACAACGTTACCATGAATATTCCTTTAAGACTGACATTTAATCATTTAAACAGTCCACTGCATCCCACCAACTAAGATAGAATTACCATGGTGCATGTCGCAAAAAAGTTCTGTTCATTTACTGTATGAATAGTATTGTTTACAAATTTGATGATTGCTTAAAATGTGATTTTTCTATGTATGTTACAAGGTAGCTTCATTGTGGTATTATGTTAGTAAAGTCTGAGCTCTGTGTGATGGCATATTGCATGTGTCACCCCCCCTGACTCTCCACACACACTCTCTGCTTCTTATTCTCACATCTACTATAATTAGTCCTCTCCCACTCACTGCTGGGCATAGCATGCTATGGCAACCGCCGCAATTACACAGAGTTCCACAGGCATGGAGGGACTGAACGTTTTTCTGTATGTGTGTGTTCTTATTTGTGGATGTGTGCTTGTCAAAACCCTCATCGACAAAGTGCCAACCTTCATATCATACTAACACAAGGTTCATGGGTGTTTCTGCCTAGGCGAGAATAGCAATTAAGCAGCGGTAAGAGGAAAGATGTGAGTGAATTGTTATAAGTAGAAACACATTGAGCATTTACTGTGTGATAAGGCCTGTATCCGTACTGGATAATGATCCCTCGAAGCGTATGTGCAACTAACCTGCACAGAAAAATGTGGTGAGTGTCACCATAAACAGAAAAAAATGTGTTTTAATTGATTTTGTGGGAGCTTCCAGAATGTTCTACTGTTTAGGCTGTAACCAGATTCAGTGATACCTTTCATCAGCATTGAGAGGGAATGCATATCACTAATCACATTCCTATTGTGCAGTGCTTTGGCTATGGCAGAACTTCAAATCTTAAAAACGCTAGTGTTGTAATTTCTATTAATGGTATAATTTCTTAAAATATATTTCATATAAATTAAAATAACATATAAACGAGTAAAAAAGACAATCAATTGATAATCAATTAAAACTAAAATTTTCCTTTGCTCACAATTGATATTGTCATACCTTAAAACTAACTATTGATTTTAAAAACTGCAAATCCTTAACTTTGTCTGTCTGAAACATAAAATTGCAGAGTGCTTGCAAATTTTCACAAATTTTTTTAACATGGTTGTTAGTTTGTAAACAACTTAAGACTATAAGAACAAGCTAGAAACGTTGCACCATGCACAGTACCTAGACATGCTTGGACATGTTTACAGATGGACATTACCACGAAATTAGACCCAACAGCTAAATTATAAATCATTGTGATTTGGGGTAAAGTAAGGAAATCATGTTGAACACTGATCTGTCATTTACCTTCTCAATAACTGGCTTTTGTTCATTTTTATTAAAAAAGGTAAGGATTGCAGCTTTAATATGAACATTTTACTGAATAATAGTAATGAACATACAGAGAACACAGTTCTCTATTGAATACATACACTGTGTTCTTTTGTTTGCAGCTTGCTGATTCGCTGTCAGTGTCCAAAGCTACAGAGACAAAAAGGCATTTGCAGGCAGAAAATTACACACAGTGTGCACCCTTTTGTACCAGAGCAGTAATTAAAGAGAAAGCATCAGCTTTACATTACTCCTTGTTTGCTAGCTCACAAAAGCTAAATTTTCACAAAATGACAACATTTTCTTTTCTGGGTAAACTGTTTCTTTAAAAACAAAGGTGTTATTTTAAAATTAAAAAAGAGAGAATCTCCCAAAAACACTGACATTTAGGAAATAATTTTTGAATTTAATAAAAATGTAATTGACAATTTATGCATTTGTAAATTGTTTTTACAAACTATTACAGAAATTGCTGTGCAAGCCATGTGAAATTTATCTGCATTTTTCTGAGAATTTACCAAACACATCTATACCCATGTGTTGTCTTGTGCAGCCTTTTGATATAATTATAAACTATTTTCCCCAAAAACTAGTCTTTGAAAGACCCACGCAAACACACTCACTAATCTGAGTGCTGTAATGGGCCAGGCAGGGAGACCTGGATCTGATAATGCCATTACAACCACTTTATGGTGGCTCACTCCAGTCCTCTGCTGTTATCATTGCAGCCACACAAAACAGCCAGTCAGCAGCACTGGGCCTTTGTGCTTGCATGACAACAAAGCTTACCTTATGGAGGGGAAAAAACATCATCTGATTGAACCAATTGTTGGCACCAGGATGCTGCACCATTATAAAGAGAGGAACATATAGTAATTTTATTCCATGCCCCAGTTTTCCTGCTTCTTTTAAAATGTTAGGAGCTCAGAATTGTAAAAGTGCAAGGTCATTTTCAAACTAAAAACAGTAGCTTAGTGCATTGCAGCTTTGCTTTTTGTCTGCTTTTTGTTTGTTGGTTATTGGGCACAATTACTAATTTTGTTCATTATTCATTTGACATTTCGGCAGTTGTCGGAAAAAGCATTTGTCTTTAACTGAAGCCTATCCATTATGCTCAGAGAGGGTTTATGAGCTACTGTCACTGCTTTAATATAAACTCTGTAAATGTCAGTAGGTACATGTTAATCTGATCTAATAGCCAGACCTCAGAATCTAAACTTCTCTTTGAGAGCATTTTCTATTTTCTGCAGTGCTTTTGGCAACATGCAGAATGAATGTTTTGGAGTTTTTGCATTCATCAATTCACATTCCACATATTCCAAATAAAAATGTCTCTCTTTATAATTTTTTTCAACATGTAATAAATCCACCATCTTATCCCTTATATTTTTCAGTCCATCCTATTCAACCATCTGACTTTTGGATTAGTATTGTTTAGTTAGCCCTTGCTGGCAGATGATCTAACTACATCTTAGGGGGCCAGACAGCTTCTTTCTCTATTGAAGGCCAGATTTAAACTGCATATTTCCTGGGGTTTTGTGCCAGCCGAGCAATGGTCATTGTGATAAATGGAAATGCTAATGGATAGCTTTCTAAAGTGTTATTCTTTCTGCATTTCTGGTGGGCCTGCTAATAACTATGACAAGTCGTAATTTTAGAAGAAATGTTTACAGTATCTCTTCTACATGTCACTGTTGTGACAGAGAGGTGATTATAGAGGCACATAACATTTTTCTTGGTTGAAAGCCCAGAGCTCGCATAAGGTCCTCCATGGAATTTCTGCATCTACATCAAAAGATTTCAGTGTGCTGCTGCAGATACGGCAGTGGTTGATTTGTAAGGCACCTGAAAAGTGTCATCTGTTGTCTGTGTATAAGCCAGTTAGACAGTATCTTCCATCATCAGTCACAGTCAGTTTTTCTGTTCCCTTTGGCTTTATAGTAGTATTAAATGCATGATTTATAATATCTTCTGTGCTTTTTCTCTCTGCAGTAAAATACAGTCAGGCAGCAAACTAGTGTTGACAATCACAACTGACGCCTGCCAGGGAAAGGACAACTTTGTACGCTATCTGGAGCATGTGCAGGCTGTCATTACCGTGAACGCCAGTCGGCGTGGAGACCTCAACATCAACATGACGTCACCCATGCGCACCAAGTCTATTCTGCTGAGCTGCAGACCCCGCGACGACGACACCAAGGTGGGCTTCGACAAATGGCCCTTTATGACCACCCATACATGGGGTGAGGACCCTCGCGGAACCTGGCTGCTGGAGGTGGGTTTCCAGGGAGAGACCCCACAGAGCGGCCTGCTGAGGGAATGGACCCTCATGTTACACGGAACACAAAGTGCCCCTTACATAGACCAGGTGGTGAGGGACTACCAGTCCAAACTAGCCATGTCCAAAAAGGAAGAGCTTGAGCAGGAGTTAGATGAAGCAGTGGAGAGAAGCTTAAAAAGCCTTCTGAGTAAAAACAATTAGCCATGTGCATGATATCTGGCCTTTCTCAGTCTTCTCTCTGTATTAGCATATATTTCCCAGCCCATCTTCTCTCTCTGCTTTGATGATCATTTTTTTTGTGATTTAATGAATGTATGATGTGAGTCCTTCATATTACAGTTGTAATTGTATTTTCTGAATGGTATAGTAGCCCCAGAAACTAATAGGACACTATAGCCTATAAAAAAGTAAAAATGTCAATCTTGTTAGGTAACGCCAAAAATAGCTTTAATTTTAAGGACATATAACATAAAGCATGTTCTTTGTGTAAAGCATGAAGCAGACATATTTTGAGAGGAACTGACCATCCATTAAAAATCATCTTGACACCAGTTGGAGGTGGACAGAAAAATGCTGATTAAAGCTTTACTTTGCAGATACCACTCACTTTATCCAATGTCACAACATTGAGACATTTTTAAATGGGACTCGAGTGTGCAATTACTTTTTGGGGATGCTGTATATCCCACCGAGAAAATAATACTACTTTTGATGTTCCTTTTTTAACTCTTTACAAAAATGTATATAAACCAAACGTATCTATACTTAAATATATTCTTGATTCCCCTGCTGTTGTTCATTTCTGCTGTATAGTTTGTGACTGTAAATCAGTTTTGTGTGCCTCTACTTAAACTTTAGTAAGTTGCAAACAGAGCAGTGATATTTCTTTGTTAGATTTTTTGTGAGAAGATTTGGTTTATGTCAAATGAAGAGATGGAATGTGAGATGTAAATCGCTCTACTGTTTATGGCCAAACAAAGCATATTTCAGAGCATTCACTATATATAATAAATCTATTTAGCTGTTTGTTAAAGCACTTGAGTGATGATGACAATAATTTTGGGAAGGGTGGGCTGCACTGGTTTACAAAGTAATACACTAATTTCAGCTGATTCATTCCTATTATAAAGACTCATTAAGTTTCTTCTTCTTAATCTTATATTTAAAGGGATAGTTTACCCAAAAATAAAAATTCTATAAAAAAAATGAAAATCTGTATAAAATATATGTAAAATATGCAAAAAAGTGCATATTGTCTAAATTACAGTACATTTACCATACATTTTATACAGTATTTCTTCTCTGGACCTCAGAGAGTTGATTATGCAGAGGTCAAATCTGTATCCCACAAGGTCACTCATAAAAAATGGATGACTTTCATTTTGCAACTGGCTGACAAAAAGAAGCAAGCAGAGTGATCTAAAAGACAGATTTCTGAGTACTGAACAGCTTAAGTCTTGCTTCGCTTTATTGTTTACACTCTTATTGAGTTAATCAAAAATTACATAAGATTCCATTTACGTTTTTCAAAGTTTCGTTAAAAGGTCTATCAAAAAATTTTTATTCGTCTTTCTACTAAATCAATGCCAGTGGTCTTGGACCTTAGGGTAGCAACACACACTGTATAAGAGAATGTTGTAAATGCATTTCATTTGTGCGCTGCAAGGAGGTTGATAAAAAATCTTTCACAAATGTGACACTCTTATCTGACAAAAATTTGACAATGTTTCAACTTTTGCTAAAACGCACTCTGAGGTAGGCATCTACAGTGAGTCTTCTAGAGAGTCAGACCCAATTGTACTTTCAGAATCTAAATCTTTGTAATCCCATTTGATTTCAAACTGGCGTGATTCTATCCATACCCTCAAGACAGAGTTTATACTCTCCCTTATACTGACACCAGGGCCGGCCCGTGGTATAGGCAGTATAGGCAAATGCTAAGGGCGCCGTACATCCAGGGGGCGCCAGAAATGGAGGAAGTGTTGTTTGAATCTTTCAAACAAAACGTTATGTTATTTTTATTTTCTTACATTTCATTCATCACAGAAGTAATAGGAAAATATATATCATTTATACATAACGGAGGCAAATCAAAGCTTTTAAACAACGTGCGGTTATGTTTTATTCCTGTCAATCGATTGCGTAGGTAATTATAAAGTTAACTCTATTCCT
>JAZGTI010007982.1:0-20819 GCA_036877585.1 Botia kubotai
TTTGTTCGTCAGCTGAAACCTGGTTCTTGCGGTACACCTTGAACTGTGTGCTGGGCGTCAGAACACAGACGTCTCTGCCGTCTTTAATACAGCTCACCAGGCTGCACTCCGGCTTCCCGTCCGCTGGAGTCCCGATAAGAGCGAGATGGCAGTCGTTTCTGTCACAACATGCCTGTTGACACCCTTCTGGGGTTGAGATGTCCGACAGGTAAGCCAGGATAGCTGCGCCGTCATCATATGATCTAATGTCCAGACCTTGTTCCAGCTCCGTGTTTGAGTCCCACGTACACGCATTGAGAAGCGACAGGCAACAAAGAAACCCAGCAACGCAGGCTGTTAACCACACCTGAGCCATTCTTACAATTGTTGCTCACGAATATACCTGTATATTCGGTTGTTACCGACGGTGTGTTACACACCTCACGTTATAACAGTAAAATACCGAGTACACTTGTTAAACTATACCTGATCTTACTTCTGTGCATGTACGCAACAGGTGTACGCCTTCGTTCCTGGGAAATAATGCTGCTTAACAAACAACTTCCTCCTACGTGACGTCATTGTTTGACTTTTTACAAATCCTCCCACACAGGTTTATGTGTGACTGACTTATTACTGTTCTTGGGGCAGGTGGATATATTCGTATGCACACACTGTGCGAGTGTGTTAAGTTTTTACTTTAATACCAGGATATAATAAGATACAAAGTCTTTACGGCAATAATTGTTTAGTCAATGAGAACAAACTTTCATGGTAATTGATGATGTGATGATGATTATTGAATATACGATGAACATGTAAAATGGCTATAAAGGTTTTCTATAAAAAAAACTTTATAAGGACCGTTCACGTCATGAAGAAAACAGATGTGGATATTTATCCTTCATAATATAAAAACGCACGCCAAAATGTTCCCCTGCCACATTTTAAACAGCTCCTCTGCGGACAATTCATGCCAGTATCAAACGTCATTTCAATGGTGGGCTGTGTTATGAAAATCCGGCGCACATACGTATGCAAATGTATTACGTCTTTCTCTTACGCCTATGTCATTCGCTTTACCTATGGTCTAAAGGACTTTAAAAGGCATTGCGAAATGTAAAACTGACATAGTAGACTACACCTTGTTGAAAGACATTGAGACGCATCTTTGGAGGGTGAACGTAAGCCAGTAATACGGCAGCGCTAGGACCGGGAAGCAGAGCGCACTGTGGAGGGACCAGAGGAGCGCACCTAACCCACAGGACTCTTGATCAATTATTTGTATGCAAGTATCCATCCGGAGGTCAGTCTGGAGATGGCTGCGAATCGGGTGGGGAGGCGTTATAACAATAAGATCCACTCACCGAACCGAGGGGCCGGCAGGGAAGCTGGACCGAGCGTGCAGAAGAGACAAGCCCGGGTCACTGTCAAATATAACAGAAAGGAACTCCAGAGGCGCTTAGATGTGGAAAAGTGGATAGATTCTGGTCTAGACGAGCTGTATCTGGGAAGAGTAAGTCCTTCTATAACCAAGAATAATATTACGCGAATAAGATAAATAAAGACATACATTTTCAGTTTCATTTTGTGAATATTTAATGACAAAAATAATACATGACTCCAGCATTAAATGTCTGATCATATATGTGCTTCAATGGAATTGAATGTAATAATTCAACAGAACTAGTGTAATAATTCATTATTAAGAACAAATAATCGAATATTAAACAGTAAACGTTTTTTGTCATTGCGGGGCGTAGTTTTAAAATCGCCACCATCCACGTGGAAATGTGCCCCCTTTAACGCTACGTGCCTCAGATTTTAAGCAGGTGTCATAGAATATGAATTCACAGTGGAATAAATTGCTGCGGACAAAGACTCTGTACAATGTGATGATGTAGTTATTTGTTATCAGACATTTCATTACAATAAGTTTCGAAATATTCTTGATCGAGTTTCTCATGACGTGACGATCACTGCCTATCCCACATTTATTCTTGAAGGGCGTGAACCTTTCTTACCCTGGACCAGTCTCGGGGGAAGACGGTGTGTACAAGGATGGGCAACATAGCAATGCTAAATCAATCAATTCTATTATACATACACATATATTATCCTCTGGGTTCACTGGTTTTTCACAGTCCAAACAAGTTATGTGGATAAAACTGTGGCGATGAATATAGTCATAGAAGCTAAATGGCATAAATATATATTTATGTACATTATATATAGATAGATAGACAGATAAATAGGCACATTATTAATACCCTGTGGGGAAATAAATATAATGCTTGTGCGTTGTGTGTGTGTGGCTAGAGAGAGAGAGAGAGAGAGAGAGAGAGAGAGAGAGAGATTCCCAAAGCTTTGCATAAAAAGATATCCAACATTAACATTACATAACACTGGCAATTAGACCACTTCCATTAGACTCTGTTTATCGTATAATGACACCTGCATTTGCCATATATTGAGATTTGTAGTGTGATTCGGCTGTCGATACAACTTAAAAACACAACTTAAAATACAACTGCTTGCTCATGCTGCTTGCTCTTGTTCTCCTGGGAGGCTTAAAATGAGACGTGGTCAAGACAAATAAACATGTCTGATATGCAAAAATGCTACCAAATAATTCCTGTCTGGGGCTATTTTAGGGTGGAGGGGATTTTTTCCAGAGAGTCCAGTTCCCATAAGCAACTAGAGAAAGATCAGGGGGCTGATCTTAAATGCTTAAAGATGCGGTGGAGACTTGTTGGCGCGCTTGCTGCCTTACGTGGTGGGCTGTCTGGGGCGCTATGATACCAATAGGCACCTGAAAACCAATACATATCCACGGTAATGGTCTTGATTGAGCATTATGATGGTGGAGAAGAAAGATACATGGGCTCCAATATTGGCGTAGACATGCGCATTAAAAATAAGATGGGAAGTAGGTCTTGCTGTCTTTTCAACAACATGCTTTCACTCTGTTGTGTGAATCTGTTCGCTTGCTCTTTATATTTGAATGCAAAGTGCTTCTACCATGTTGTGTTTGCATAGGATCTTTTGAATACCATTATTTCATTGACCATTTGATAGTCCAACAAAGTGGATTATCAAATGAAGCTGGAACCTTTCTATCCACACATAAGACGCCACTAAATTTTGTGTATTGAATGAAACAGACAGACCCAAAGACTGACAATAATATGACTAACAGATAAACATTAGTTGATGCTGTCAACAACATTGTAATGTTTATTCTTCTTGTATGTGAGGTTTGGTAATCAGGTCACTATGGCATATGAACTGTTAAACTGGAATCTACAGCTACGGTAATCTTTTTTTTTTTATCTATAAGCAGCCCCCACTGAGGCTGTAATCGGATCCCCCTTTCATTTCCTGTCTGTAGCCGGCCCGACAACTGCCTGCTCTTAACACTCCTGGTCTGGGGATTGATTGATGGTATATTTGTCTCATAGGGTGTTTTTTATGAGTGAGGGGGGATGGGGCCTTTGGAAATGAAGACTCCATATGTCACTGTACCACACAAAGAAAGCCATCCTGCAAACTGCCCTCCACCCCCGTCCCACAAAACAACTGCCCGTTGCCTATTGGACCACACAGGGCATCACAAGCCCCATTACACAGGAGCATTAGTCCATTGCTATTAGACCACAGCTCTATCAAACCTTAATAAAAAGCCCAGATTAGGGTCCCTTAGTGATCTGTCGCATGTCACGGTTGGTTCATCTTTAATTTTGCGTCTGACATTGCAGATAGGAGCAAAGCTGCTAATGATGATGACCTATGACTGAGGTTTCGGGCCTAATATGGTCAGCTAGTAAAGCGGACAACAGTGACCATTGGTTACACCAAATTGTTTATTGTACACGTACAAACATTTCCTAATACCGAGAAACAAACATTTCTTTAAAATAAATGTTATGAATGTTATTGTAATTTGGAAGGCTAAGCCATGTCAGTCCATGTGGAACTCACAAGTGTTTAATGTGGGACACTGTTACATCACAGTAATGTCCTGTGGACAAATGATACACAAAGGATTTGACGTTTTGCTCAGATTAGACAGAGCTGATGTGAGAGTCTTTGAAGCCCTGTCAGAGGGTATCTATAGCACTTCATCTGTGGACAGCATGTAGCTCAACATGTCCCTCAACATGTAAACCTGGAACTTCACATTTTCCAAAGGAAGGAATGGTGCCTGCCCTTGCAAAAATGACAGCACAATGCTGGAGGGATGTGGGTGGTTGCCATGGCATTCCTATGTGCTTTTTAGGTTCTGGGTAGTTACTAAGAGAATGCCTACTAGCCCAAGTCAAGGTCACTGTGACCTGCAAAATATCGCAGGTCACTGTGATATTTTGTTTTTTAGATATGGGGTCTTTTATCAATGGACATCTGTAGGATATTTTGCCATTGTATTGCCCATGAGGCAAAACAAAATCTGGTCAATCATACATGTTTATATCACAAGTGGTGTGGTAGAGTTAAACACCAATGTTTATTATTTATTGTTAGTGTTTGTTTAGATTTATAACACCAGGTATGAGCAATAGTAATAGTGAAGCACTACTAATAATACATCGTAGTACAGCTTAGATCCAGCTGTTTGTATGGCATGAAAACCCAGATAAAGAAAAAACAGCCCATGTCAAAAACAGCAGGTAGAAAATACTTACTTACCCAGCAGCTACTGGCCTGGAATTAATATGGAGTGAATCAGAGCCCTGTGGGATCGGCTGATGCTAAACCAGTTGGAATGATTTGCTCAGCACTACTGCTTACAGCAGAGGGTGAAAGAACTCATGTTTACCAATCTTTGGTAAGTTTTTGGAAAATTACTACAGAGACAAGCAAAAATGTGTCCCAGACTGTATAATATATATTCAATGACCAATGAAAACAGTATGTGAAAGACCAGAATCTTTATAGATATAGATAAACAAGGCCTAATGTATGCATGTAAGCATTTTCGTGCTGTTCATATTTGCCTTACATATACATGTTGCCTTACTTGGCCTACACGTATTCATTTTTAAACTGTATGCAGCAACAACACCAGAAGCAATATTTAGTTCTCTTGAGAGCATGTCTTTTCTTGTAATCATTTGCAATTGGTTGTGAAAACTTTTGGTACTTGAATTAGTGAAACTGAATTAGTAAACTTAAACTTACAGTCAGTAACTTAAAATGACTAAAAGGTTGGTCTGAATGTTTAGTGTGTGAGAGGCATGTTTGTTTCAGAGCATTCGTGTGGCATTTGGAGTTTAAAGAAAGGTCATTGATGCCCCAGTAGGGCTTTCTGCTTGGATGTTACTCTAAATGACCTTTCCACAACGGTGTTGGTTTCAATATTTTGAAAGCTCTCCCATGCCAGTCCTGTTCCCTGTAGTTCTCTTTAACCATATGAGGAAACATGATGGTCTCAAATGACCAGCTCTGACCTGTTTAGATTGAGATGTTAACCATTTTTATGATAATTCAGAACTTTGACAATAGTGGAGGCATAATTGCCAAGCAGAATGTGAAATCTTTTAAATTACAGGTATTGTCATTGTTTTAAATTAGACTTTTTTCTCAAGCCTATAAAACTGTTACACTTTTATTTTGCAAGAGGCTAATTTGGCTGGCTGGCTGGTGGGTGGAAGGTCCAAAGCTGCTTTGGCCTCTGTAAGTGATTTACTGAGAGGTGATGAAATTTGCCCTTGACCTGTTTTCAAATCGCGTTAACTCAAGTTAAAATTGTTAAAATGGGAAGAAAACATTCAACCATTCTCCAAACAAAGAGGTGCACAGCACAAACAATATGATATATGCACAGCACAAACAATTAGTCTCTCATTGATATATCTAGCAATCAGTGTGTCATTAATAAAATATATATTGTGGATTATGTAATATCTCACAATGCAAAGGCACTGAGTATTGACATGAATGTGCAGTTTGGTTATCTGTGAGTCTGCTTGACAAGGGAGGGGAGGTACTAGTTTATCCTAACACAATACATTAGTCTTGAGTGACAGCTGCCTGGTTTGATTGACAGATGGTGAGTAGAGCAGGAAACAATGCTTTGATTTTAGCTTTTGAAGTCCTAGTAACTGTTTGCATGAAACTGCCACCCTATGGTACAATGATAATGCTCCATTAGTATGACTTGTAACCTTTAGAGACGGCTGTGCAAGACACTCATTGATTAGTGTGGCGGGGATATGTGCATTTCTAATGCAGTTCTTACTGGAGTCACTGGACTGGAAGGTTTTCAGTAGCATGTCATAGTAAAACTATTGTAACTGCTGATATTAATATTTAATAATTGGGTGTAAGGTAATCGCGACCTACTGGCACCATATATGAAATAATGCATTAGTTGTCATGCATATTTTAACGAAGTATTGTGAGTCTTGATTTTTGAAACAAAAGGAACCAAATACATATTTTAGAAATAAAAAATAAAATAGAGGGATGCTTGCTAGATCATAGGTGACGTGAAATGAATTTAATAATAACGCATTCATGAATTTAGCAGATTACTGCATTTGCAGTTGAAAAATGATTAGGATTTGTTCCAAACATCTAAATAGGCATCATATCGGTGTGGTGCTCTAAAAAACAGGATATGAGGTTAAGGTGTGATCACTAAAATAGTTCGGCCTCTTGAAATATAACTTCTGCTGAAACTAGATATTAATCTGCTCACGTCTTGCTTTGTGCTGCATGTTTAAAACGCCACAGTTTTTCGTAGATATATATTTATAAATATTTTGCATGAACAGAACAGTCAAGATCTCATATTGTTTTATGTAAATACATTTTTTGTATTGTTTAAAATATTTTTGGTACTAAATACTTCTGTTCCTGTAAAGCTGCTTTGCCACAATACACGTTGTGAAAAGTTTGTGCTATAGAAATAAAAATGAAATTGAACTGAAATTAAATTTGACGTTCACTGATGACTGCGGTGGTGAATCTGTGTCTCCTCTCGCAGGAGGAGGAGATGCCAGAGGAGGTGAACATTGATGAGCTCCTGGATCTACAGAGTGATGAGGACAGAATCCAGAAGCTAAAGGTGCAGTTCACTTATAAAGAGGATAAAGATCTGTGTTTTATATATCTGTGTATATCTGTGTTTGTTTGTTTGTTTGTTGATTTCTTTCTTGTTGATCTTTCAGGACATTCTTCATACCTGCAGTAACAACACACAAGTAAGTCAGTGTTATTTCTCCCCATAACATCATGTTACAATCAGCCTACGCAAAGGAAAATAAACGTGACCTCCCATTACAAACAAAGGACTGTCCTTTCCTACACATAGCCTACACATTTCCTACACATAGGTTAACTAAATAACCCCTGCAGTGTGTGGGTTTACTGTATTCAGTGACACAGTAAAAGGAATAGTGTCTGGCGAGACTGGTGAATCGTACATTTATCAGAACATGTTTAAGTGTTACGGACAAATTTCCCCGAAAACGTCCCTCTCTGTCCTAATAACATTGGTACTTCACTTCCGACTATGCGAACGCTACACTGCGACGCCTTCCTCTGCTGCCCCCTGTTGGCAGAGTTGGTAGTGTCAAGTCAAGCTTATGATGTCCTAAGACGGTTGGTTAGTTGCATTAGTTCTGTTTAGCACTGTTTGCAAATCCTGGGTTAGGTACAGACTAGGTGTGACAGAGACATGAGGTAAACCCTGTATCAAATAGGTTTACAGAGGAAATTACTTATCTAACATGTGTTTAGCTTTAACTATGTTTTAAATAATATTTGTTAGATACTTTGTTGACATATTTGGACACATTCCACTGTTGAATCTTTAATTTTATTATAAAGATTTGTCTCTGATGTTCTGTTTTCCCTCATTTTCAGGATTTCATCACAGAATTGGTAAACAAACTTCATGGTCTGCAGAAACAAGAGGATCTCCACAACAATGGTATTGAACATCCTCAGCTTCACATCTATTCCGACCATCAGGGATCTTCTGACACTGAGAGACACTGAGCACGCTCCCAAAACACACTCACTCACCCATAGCTGTTCAGTCCCTTATATCAAACATGCTCAGTATACACACACAGCAGCACATGTATGAAAAAGGAACATATTTCAGTCTTCATTTTATAAATAAACTAAAAATAAGAAAAAGCGTATAAACATAAAATTGTTTATGTAACAATCTATATGAAAGCTCAGAGTACAATAGCCATACATTCCTTCCATACTGCCAAACCTGAAGTGTGATAGGTCTTACCTACCCAATTTATTTCTGCCTTATCTGGCCCTTAAAATGACTTTCATTGAAATGAATGTATTTTGGTCTATTCAGTGATATTAAATTATTTGTTTAACTTAAATAAAACTCAATTATTCAGGTTCACTGCCAAACATTTTTTACAGTGCATGATATTGATAATTTTGGTATTAATTATCAATGCACATGCAGGATTAAATAGATTAAATATTGAATAATTTTTTGTATTTTTTTAATAGTTTTTGTTTATAGTTTTGTTTGAGCTCATGGGTTTACCACAACTGGACCAAAGATTTGTGGCACAATGGTTTGTAGATTTTAAACAGCTATAGTAATTTCTTGTTGTGGTTTTATATCTATGGTTAGATTTTGTAGAATTAAATTATTTTTCAGACAAGAATCTTGAATATCAATGATGAATTTAACATGTTCCATTTAAACTGTTTAAGCTTTGACAGTTTAAGCTTTTGTCTGTTTTGAAGGACTTTGTTGAAGGCTTGTTTTAAAAAAAACCATGAGGTATTGTTAATTGTTTTTGCTGCTATAAGTTAATTTACTAAGAGTTAAATGATTTGTTAGAAGCTACATTTGTGCTTGAAGAATTTGACACATTTTGTAGAAATTGCCAAGCTTTTATCTGAAGGCTTTTATTTTTATTTTGTATAACGTACTATTATATTTGTATGTACATTTGCAGACTACCAGATTTCGCACATTGCGTTTTTATTTACTGTTGTACTTGCTTGCAATTCTGTATTTCGAAGACCCACATTTCTAAGGAAGTCTTAATGACTAAAATGTTTTACATTTAGTCGGTGCACAAATCACAATGGAGGACAAATAAACTTGTATGTCTATGTAACTAAACAAAACAGTGGTTATGACATGGATATTTAACAATATAGATTGTGAGATGGCTCACCCATTAAAACTGTTCCAGCCCCTGTGTATTTTAAAAGTGACTCCTCTTTTTTAAATAAACAATAACATTCATGCTACAGAATGATTAATTCTGTATAAATTATCATAAACCATTTCTTTTTTTGGCAAATAAAATTATAATAATTCAACTCTATGTTTACACCTAATCGTGTATATTGAACTGTGTAATGTGCATAAATGTATATAGATCTACTCTTTTTTTTAAGCCTTTTGACCCTTTTCAATAACTGCACACACATCTCCAGTTTGAATAATGATGGATTTATGAATTTACTACTAATATTTTTGTAAGTTATTTTAGGGTTAATGCTCCCTATCATGTCAAATCTGTCACTATGTTAAGATTAACAAAACAAAAATTGTAATTGGAAGTATGTTGTTTTTCTCGTCATGCGCATTCTGGTTTGATGTTGTTGGTTAGTTTGTCTTGGGAGTGAGGATGTAATAGCCAGCAGAGGGCAGCAAAGCATTTGCATATATCCAGAGTCCAAGTCAAGCTTGTTGTGTAAGGAGAATGTGCTTTACTTGGCTTCCAAAACATTCATGAGAAATAGTCCCATCAAAATATTTGTTCATTCATGGTACATCATTTTTACAATAACACTTTCAATGAAAAATTCTAATTCCGAAAATATCCTCAGATTGACTACATTACACTAGTCAATCAGTCAATGAAAACAAAGCATTGTTTTTCAAATAAAGCTGTGTGCATGCTTGCTTTCTATGGTGTAAAAAATATAAACAGCACTCATTATCACAGTGGTGATCAAAGCCTTGCGTCTACAGATCTATGTGTCTTAATACAATGCTGCGTTTTGCTGTAAAAAACCCAAAACAAACTACCCCATGCAAAGACAATGCAGGTGCACTCATTGACCCGGGCACAGCGAACCAGCTGGTCTGCCCTTCTTATTTCAACCCTGTGTTTCTGTAACAGTAAGAAAACATCTTCTGATGTACTGGGCTTGTGATGGAGATTAACATCAACAAACACTTGGACAAAGGCAAGAAAGATTCCTTCACATTCTGACCCTTTTCAGATCCGTTTCCCGCACGGCACAATCACGTTAGTCATAATCCCACGAATGAAACAGGGTCATACGTACCATCTCTTAACCAGTTAATAAAGAAATTACAGTATGCCAACAGTTAAATGGAATGAGTTAACTAAATTCCAGCCAAACCTCCATGAGTAATTAGTACAGTGCCCGTGGTCCCAGGGGCCCAAGAGCTGGTGGAAAGGAAAGGGGATGGCTGGCTTCCTGAGGAGGAAGCATCGTCTTCTGCGCTCCAAAACAACTCAGGAAGTGACCACAGCTAAGCCCCAGAGTTCAGAAATGTGTTCAGTTGAACGACAGCACATCTAAAGTTAGTTACTTTCTGACTTGGACACTTACTGTACACCGGTCTGTGACAAACTAACACAAACATTTAAACACATTTAAAACCTCTGGGGCACTGGGATGTCCCTGCTCTGAGACTTTTAGGGATTTACCATTGGTTCAGCACCAAACAAGGTAAGAGGTAACGATTTTCTGGTTTGACAAAGCTTTCGGTATTTTCATCTGTTAAACTAAAGGTCTTCCACCTAGTACTATAGCAGTTTCATATGTCATGGTAAATGATTTTCTGAGTTCAGTTTGAACTCTGTTGTTCCTCTTGTGTAAAGCAGTGGTCTCAAGCAAACCAATGATATACATTAATGCCAACTGTTCTTTAAAGTCCTTGTTTTTAGCTGAAATTATTTTAATACATTTTACATGATAAACTTCTTAAAACTGTAATGCTAGTTTGTTGGGTTTTGATGGTTTGGGCTGGAGATATATACTGTATATTTAGCCGTGGTCTGTGACATGTAAACATTTGCTGGCACGTGTCATGTATTGATTCCTATAAAATAATTTTCTGTGGAGTCCCTCCTAAAATCCATTTTGTTTATTGGGATCCGTTATATTGGACAAACATTGAGATGTCATTGCTGTTCTGTAAATTTTAAAATGTAAATAGTTCCAGTAAACATGTTATGCTATAAATCCATAAATTATCATAAATGTGCTATAAATTACAGTAGCATATGGGTAAATTAATCACATTTATTAACAAGGTAATTTTGCAATGATACACATTCGTGTAGTACATAATCTATATTACAAAACATAAACTCCTGAATATAATTATCAATATTATACACTGAGGAGACGCAAGTCGATGTAAGTGAACAGGAAGTGATGTACAACAGCAAACACCTGCACCAAAAAGTAAACACATGTACGGTGACAACACAGCAACCACATAAGCCTGGGAAAGACAAAGCTGTGCCATAATCAATCATAAATCAATCCTCACATCATATACAAGCTTCACGAGTGACATGTTCCCTTGTAAATCTCTTAAATTAGCTTTAACCTGACACGGTCAACGTAAAGAGTTAACCTCGTGACTCATCCGACTTGTACGGCTCATCCCTTCCCAAGCAGATGCCCATTTTAAGGTAAAAACCACATCCGGATGCTACCAGCTAAAATGGACACATATAAAGGATGACCCCCAGTTCCTCCACTGGCATTCACTCCACTATACGGTGTCAGTAGGGCTGCGGCTGATTGCTCAGTGTGGTCAGGGATGCTGGTCTTGTGGCATGAAATACAGGACTTTTTCTCAGTAGAGAACCAGAGGGCTTTTCCTGTGGTCTGTAGTGGAGCCCACTGCAGGATGCAGGCAGGCTATGATTGGAGCATCCCCTGCTGACCCCTCGCTCAGCAGCCAGCAAGAGATTGTGTAATAGTGCCGACAAACAGGGATGTGAATACATCAGTTTGGGAAATAGTCTGAGAACTTTTTATGGGATCTAAGCGGCGTTCACTAGAAATTTGATTGTGTTGTAATCACACAAATCGTCGAAAACACAGTTTAAATAAATGAGAAGTTGATGGTATAAGATATACAAGTTTTATTGTTTTATTTATTACCAGTAAAAAAAACAATTGAATGTAACAAACATTGAAAATTCACCAGACCAGAATATCTGGGTTATGCTATGCAAATGAATGTCATTGATTTATATTCTTACTGTATGTAAAAATGCTCTTGAAAAAACATAACAGAACTCAAAGTCTCTTAAGAGAAAGAACAACTTCTCAAGATTATAAAGTTCCCTCAGGGTCTACAAGTCACATAAATAATTCACAAGAATCAAACTGAAAGAAACAAAATGCTGTTATAATAATACGACATGTCACATAAAACGTGGGTCAGCTCTCCTTTTGAGCTGGTTGAGAAATATTTGAAACGGTGCCAAGGTGAATGTTCTAGATGGATGCACCAGCTAACACACAACAATGCAAACGTTAATGTTATGCGGTAGTATTTCCTGCTCCCCAAGCCAAGAATTCACCCCAGTTCGGGGTTTCTCTCTCAGTACAGCTCCTCTTTATTCAGTGCTGGTCTTAGATGTGGCGCCAGTTGTGGTTTCCTTATGCTCCTTTTGCCCCGTGACAATCAGCAGGAACAAAAGTGTGATGTCTTTGTTCCGGTTTAGCTCTGATAGATGCAGCACGCAGCTCATAATGTATTAGCCGACAGGTCAACTTCGACATGGGAAAGCGCGACTAGAAGATGACTGTCTCGGTTGAACTTTGAGCTTTGCTATAAAGTGAAGCTGGAATCTACGTTATACGCAAGGGGCATGACTTACTTCGATGGCCCCAATGCAGCTACGATCTAAACCGCACAACATATTAACAAGATAATCAATGCATCAGTTCGTTTAAACTAGTCAGTGTTTTAATTGGTTTACGCTTTGTTAAGATTAACCACGCAAGGAATTTAAACAATAGGGCAGACTTATCATGGCCGATTTTGACCTCCATGAACGCTCCTGAGGCAGGTGGGAGGGGTGACATTTGGGTTGATCCTTTGTTTATGCATCAGAATAAGCTTTTCTCTACTGTTTATCATACTGTTAAAGGAAACAGGTTTCGTAATACTTACATAAGCTGCCAAGATGCTTAAGAGCACAAGTGTTTGGAGTAGTACACACTCCTCCAATGTGCTTGATATTTTATGTTTTATTTAGACTTAGTTTGATTGCAAAGTGCCCTCTATGACGCACTCTAGAGCCATTTCTATTGTTTCAGAATAAACGATACGCATTTGACTTCCTCTTTGCACGTGTGCTGCCTGTTTGTTGTGTGAAAAATGAAATGTAAAAAAACTGAGATCGTGTGGTTACAGGACAGTTGTATTGAACCGGTAACTAAACAATTGAATCAAAATAAAATAAAAACTTATTTTCCAACTGAAACGAATAGAATGACTTATTTAAACTATACACTAAAATTAATTTATGTAAGAATTACTTGAAACTTTAAACTAAAACGTTATTTTTAAGCCAATTTAATTATTTGCATCGGTTTATGGTTTAACTCACTTTCTTTTGCTTGCCTGCAGCTTGCTGAATGTGCGTCTTTTTTTGGACCAACCCACTAAACTAAAAGTCCTGAGCGTATCTCATTTGCACAAGAGTAGTGGTATAGACGACGGTGACCTTGCAAGAATTTGAATTAAAATAGCCTTATTCATTAAACAACTTTTCTTTTGGTTCCTGACATGAAGATTGATCGACATGGGCTCCGTAAGTCTACATTGCCCTTTTTGTTATTACGAACTTCTTAATTTCACTGGACTGTACCATTTTCCTATCTCGTTAACTTTCTCATGTTATATTAACTAATTTAAAGAACTAACATAAGTATTTTAATGTAGCTGTTTGCGATGTTCACTCACGGAGGATTTTGCATATGTCTGTAAATCAGATCTATGTTTAAATGAATTAGATATTTCGGGATATATATTGAATGTTTTAAAATAAAGCAATACAGATGAACGGAAACAAGAATAAAACAATTGTAAAATTCATTGCACAGGCACTTATTCTTTTAACTCAATTTGTCAAAAGAATGTTTCTATTTTAAATCTCATATTGGCTAAAACAGTGACAGCGGTTAGTTGTTAGTGCCCGATCAGTACCCGTTGCAGTACCATCGTTTTTTAAATCAGTATTTGGTACCTCATCGTATAATTATGTAACAAATCTGTTTCTAGTTTCTAGCAAATTCTAAACGAGCTGACCTAATACTTTCACGTTCTTGCTTATAAAGTAAAATCGTTTTCCTTCCTGTTTAAAGAAGGAAACGTTTTAGGCTCATTAAAAAGCACAATATTCTGCTGTACAGTTAAAGATTTACTCGCCCAGTATGAAATAGACAGATAATACAGTATGTCTTGGAAAAGCTCTGGCTTTATAACAGGGCATATTCCAATGTCAAGATGGCTGGCTAAGATTTAATGTTGGTAACGTCGAAACATGTAATTTGACCTTGTTGCACCCATATGAGTTGGTCCTTTTAATTCAGGTTTAATACAGTGGTGATGAATGATGGCTTGAGAGATCTTTAAGAACTTTATATTAAATCTGTGGCTTCAATGACATGCTGTCTGTCTGTCTGTCTAATTAGAATAGATGTCTGTCTGTTTGTCTGTCTGTCAGACTGTCCATCTGTCTGTTTGTCTGTCCATCTGTCTACTTAGAATAAAGAAAGTATCAGAACAATGACGTCATTGCACTGTTTTATCTTAGCAGTGGAAAATCTTTTTAAATGTCCGGCAGATGGTATTTCGAATTCCAGTCAAGCATTACGATCATAGATGTTTAAAATTCTCTTCTTTGCATTGGACCTTCTATAGATCACTTGCCTCTGCATTCCCTCATGTCTTTAGAAGCACTTAAACACTTGCCTCGGGGAAAGTCATACAGAGGCTGGATTGGGAAATCTCCAACATTCCAGTGCTGTTCTTTTAACCAGAACCTGAAACCCAAAGACAGCAGTGTCTGTATCTGTCACACATTAAGACCATTCCTCCCTCTGTTTCAGTTTAACTTATTGCCCATCCTTTCTAAAAGTCAGGATGACTGTAGACTTTGAGCTTAACTAGCAGTGCATCCTATGGTTTTGCATAATTTTCCAATAGAAGGTACAAGTGAGAAGGACCAGAGTGAGGCAAAGTGCACATTTTGGTAACCTCCATGAAATGACCTTTTCTGGATATGGCACCATCATATTAACATGTTTTTGGTAAGGTGCCAAATTAATACCATGGTTAACAGGGTAATCATGCAGGACAAAAGTTCCAATGATTTACCCTCTGGTATTATCATTGCTGAACCATAGTACGTTTTGTAAGGTAATAGTTCGCATAGTTACCTTTATGAAGCGTGGCACCTGTTCACATCCCTATTCTAGAATGTAGTTGTTCCTGAAAAGCCACATTAACCTATAAGCCCTAGTGATTTAAATATAGCTCTTCTGACCGATCTAGACCTCCCCTTCTTTGATATATCCTGCACACTGATTACAGAATGCTGCTGCCAATGGCAGTTATACGGGGGGCCTGTCCCTTTTGTCCCCTACCTGTATGAGACAGGAAGAGGAGTTGGTCTGGGAAGGCGACAGTATGACATATCTCACCCAAAGATCTAACCCAACTTTCCATATCGGGTGTGTGAGGTTTATAATTAGAGCTGGAATTTCAGTGGGAGACAGTAAATGTGAAATTTCGGAGGGATCGATCAGCCCTGGAATTTGAAACGCCAAAACAATAAGAACTGATTCATACCAGACTACTCAGTCAAACTGTTTCTTAATAACTTATTAACGTAACTCGTTAATCTGCTGTTAAGCACGTTTATGGTTGTATTGTAAATGAACGTTGTTGGGCAATTTCATTGGCTATGTACATTCCTTCTTGTCTAATAATTACAACCCATAAAAAGTGATTCAGTGACCAAAAGACAAGTAGGTTAACAGTTGTCTACCACTTTCAGTGTGTCAGGCACTTTTCATTCCAGTCATGGCCTGGTACATGTCTTTTAATGTGAGTAATTATGAAAGAGTAAGCCTTCAATAATAGATAACCCATATGGAATATCATGTGGACATAATTATTACACATAAGTGGTAGTAAGTCACAAACAATAGCCCCTCTATAGGAATTTAAAGCTTGTTGGCTGTTACACACTGAAATTGGTCAGTGTAGAACATAGCTTTGATCTCAAAAACATGTTGTATTAATGTCATTTCTCTTTTCCCTATTTGTTTACAAAACTATTGTTAAAATGCCAGCATTCTTATTCTGCGAAAAAGCATTGTTTAATTAACCATGAGTTAATGATTCACCAGTTATGAATGTAGTTTCCCCCTCTTATAAACAAAGCCACAAATTAGCAAACCGGAAGTCATTCAGCTCTGTTCCCTCCGATTGTCACCAGCCATAAATATCCAAGAGGGCTATTCTAGCCAAGAAGCCTCTGAAAGAGGCAAACATGTTTTCTTGAAATAGAACAGAGTTCATCAAGGTGAAAACTACTTTTGTTTATTTACAGAAGACGTGTTATATTAAGCCAAAACATGGGCTTGTGCCATAATATTAAGTGACTGTATTATGATGTTCTAAAAGTAAATTCTTAATGCAAGGTTAAAATTCTACAAGCTTGAGGCTAAAATTCTACAAGCTTAAAGGCTAAAATTCTATGAGCTTGAGGCTAAAATTCTACGAGCTTGAGGGTAAAATTCTACAAGCTTGAGGCTAAAATTCTACAAGCTTAAAGGCTAAAATTCTATGAGCTTGAGGCTAAAATTCTATGAGCTTGAGGCTAAAATTCTACGAGCTTGAGGCTAAAATTCTACGAGCTTGAGGCTACAATTCTACAAGCTTGAGGCTTTAAAATTCTAAAGGTTGGAAGCAAGTGACTCAGCTTAACCAAAATAAACGTATTCTCATTCTTATCATCATTGCGTCCCTGTAAATACAGTTGTTTTAAACGCAGCTTCATCATCACAGTTCCGTATTATAAATTGTCTTTAACCAAAGGATGTAATTATTATTCTGCCTACCATAAAATGAACAATCTATCAAACTGTCAGAACTGTCTTATCTTTATTGATTAATGGTGTTTGCCTTTCATTTATCTTTAGGTTTGAAGTTTAGTATTGCTTTTTAACTTGTTTAGTTCAATGCATCAGTGAAAGTAAACAGTGCTAGACCTAAACTACTGAAAATCAGACACTTATCAGCTGATGTTTAGTGTTTCACTAGATCCGCTGATTCCGCTTTGCTGTTTGTTTTGTGTAAACTAAAAAACATCCAATGAAGTTCTCATGAAATGGAAGGTCATAGCAACAATGGATGCATGCCAGTGCATTGGACTGCATCGCAGTCATTTCCTGTCTGCAAGGGCACAGTGCATCTGTAATGCTTTAGATGGGTTGTGGTTATGTTTCATTGGTTGCCGAGATGCTGTTAAATTTGCGTGTTACTGTTTTATCTGTTTTCCAGCAAATATCCTCCCAGTGCAAATATGCCGGTCCTTAAGAACCTCCCAGCTCGTCTGAAGAGTGGCAGGTTTAGCGTGGACTTGGAGACAGCACGCAGAGAGTTTATCCTCAGAAAAATGAGTCTTAACCACAATCCGTTTGAGGAGTCTGGTTCCGATGAGGACTGGCCCAGGAGCAATGGTGGCTCCCTTCTGGATGGTGTCGTAGCCCGGGACAGAAACCCATTTGAGGATGAAGATGAAAACGAGGCAAACGAGGTGCGGCGAGGAGGCTCGGGGAAAAGAAGTTCTATTAAAGGCACGCTGGAACGCATGAAGGGGGTATCGCCACTCAAAACTCTCGGCAAACTGGGCAAGAACTTACGCATGTCAGCCAGAAGCAAAGGCAGGGATGCCCCATCACCACAGGGCTCCATAGGTTCAGCCTCACCCATGGAGAAGAAGAAGAAAGGCAGACGGAGTTCAGAGGGAAGCCTGCTACGGTATGATGGAGTGAGATCTAGGTTTAAATTGCTGCATTGTTAATCCTAAACGACCGATGCATGTGACAATTTGTGCATTCCAGTTGCCTATAGTTGGCAATTAAAATACAATCTGTCATTTGGGCATTTACTCTTTAAAGGTGAAGTGTATAATTTTTTACAATAAAATGTGCAGAGACATTAGCTTATATGAGTCATTTTTAGGTTAACTTGCCAAAAAAGTCTAAAACTTGACTCAAACTAGACAAACATCATGTAAAATATCATGACTTTTGATCTGTTGTTTATTACCTAATATAAAAACTGTCCTTGTCATTTCTTTCAATAGAATTGCAGGGAGGTGTAAAGATCGCAAGGAGAGCTTGACCAATGGTGACTTGTGTTCAGAAATGGATGCTGACTCGACCAGTCGTCGAGTCTCCTTTTTGAAAATGGTGGGCATGGGAAAAATTAAGAGGGAGTCCATGCAGGACCATTCTTCATCACATGGACCTGAGGAGGATCCTGTGGAGGAGGTGCCAGAGGTCAAACCCAGAGAGCCACTCTCAGGTACAAGCAGATTGTTAACCAGACAAGCAGTAACCAGTAATTCTGCTCTGCTTGAATGTTATATTCTCTTTACTCTGTTAAAATCATGCTTTTATAGCAGTACCATTTGTACAGTAGCCATTCTCCAGGAACCTGAATTGATGCAACAGTTCCTGTTTTTCCTGTATTTTACTGTGGGACATTGAGAAATATTACAGTGTGCTTTTGCAAATTACAGTACAGATGTACTGTACGGATGTCCTGTATGTTTAAATGCAGTAGAATGTGTTACACACTGCTTCAGAAATCTAACTCTGTCTGGTGTCCTTTTAAACAGTTTGCCTAAATGGTATTTTTGAAATTATTTTTGCAGACAAAATGTTCATTTCTGTCATTAGAAAATTGAAATGGTTTGGACCAAATAATAAACAAAAAAGGAGCCAATCAGAACCTAGAACAGATGAGAACTCTCAGCATCTCAGGGTCACCCCTGAAGAAACTGGGTAATGAAATACCAAGAAAAATGTTTTGCAAATTCTAGTTTACTGTCATTCTAAAACATGGAAAACAATATTAATAAAGAATAAATAAATATTTTTAAACTTCTGAATAATACTGTGTGTATAAAAATTCCACTATGGGTGTCATATAATTTCAATATCTTCACACCTTGTGAAAAACAATTCGTCATCTAAACTATGAACATAACACTAACATCTAACTATCCTTAAGGCTTAAATTGCTCGTTCCTAAACTTTTAGCCTCAACTGTACAACTGTACCAGAGCCTGATTGTTTAGCCTGACCTGAATGAGCATGGTACATGCTAGGCAGGAATTTGTACATTATGCATGCTCAAGTTTCAGGCTTGCACGTTTTTGCACTGCAAGATGAGGAGTGATAAGGTTTAAACTGGCAGTAACTTGCAAACCTTGTTGAGCAAAAGAGGATCCAACACAAGGGTTGACAGTAATTGATACGAATGGCTCAAATAATCGCTTGTTTTTGGGGCCTTCAACATAGCGATGTCAGTTGCCAACGTCACATGCAGCTGATTGTTTTGCAAACATGCCTGAAAGCTGATGCATTTGTTGACCAATCAACAGAGTTCATACCTTCCTGCAGCTCAAGCATCCTGTAGGGTTTAGATTCAACCCTGCTCTTACACAATTCCCTGTCATCTTCAAGCTTCAAGCTAGATTACTTTGAGATACTTTGATTAGCTGATTAGCATTGGCACTAAACTTCAAATATAAATTTCTAGGATCAGCACTTAAACTCCTGTCAGGGTGGCATCCAGTTTTACATGTCAGGGCTTCTGTGGACGTAATCATTTTTAACACTGAATGTGGGGCCCACTTGATACCCTCCAATCTGACTTTTCCAGCATGCGGGCTAAAGGGCGAACATATCTGAAGCCATCAATCTCTTGTCTTCTTTTGAGTAAATGCAGCATGGAACATGATAAAAGAGGAATTCAAGCAAAGGAGAACTGAATGTGCCCTGGAGTGTCATGTTTGGTCATGTTTTCATTTCGGGGGGGTACAGGGTTATTGGTTCTTACTGCTTTGCATGTCCCAGCTGACACAGCAAAAAAGCACTACGTATTTGTGTATTTAGCCACATTATGTTAACAGGAATCTTTCTGATGACCTTTCACAACAGTTAAGTGGGTGTCCATTTAGCAATTCTCTGCTGTGTGCATAAGCAGAGAATTACCAGATGATACTTTAGGTTCCATCCACAATTTGAGTGAAAAGCATTTGTGCATTTCTGGAGCGTGTAGTGTATAATGTCACTAAACAGAACTGTCACATAGCCTCAGTATTTACGTTTATCAGAGAGATTAATTTATCTCTGCGCATTAATCTGAGACTAAAGAAAGTATTTGCTGATCAGAAAATTGCACACATTTTTTTTTTAATATTTAATTCCAAAGATGAACCATTATGTTTCGTGTTTTTCCTTTGACCCTTTCGTAAGTTAGAAAAAAAAACAGCCTGGTAGGAATTTAAACGATACTTCCCATAAATTTTGCAGACAAAGGTGTTGTTACTCCATCCATGCTGATGTTCTCAAGTGGCAGCACATTTCCTTAGAATTTCCACAGAATATTATTAAATGATATTAAATGATACAGAATAATGTAAATGATACAGAATAATGTGAATGATATTGAATGATACAGACTGATGTGAATGATATTGAATGATACAGAGTGATGTGAATGATATTGAATGATA
>JAZGTI010007983.1:0-20819 GCA_036877585.1 Botia kubotai
AGAGCCCTTCTCTAGAGACTTCAGTAAGTAAACTAGTGTCACTGTTTTGCAATCACGAGGGGTTTAAACTCGGTGTCAAGCACAGGACAAGAGGATATGACAGTGAGTGTGTGTGTATACATCAACATGTTTATGAATATTTGTTATTGAATCACAAAGAGTGTTGACAGCGTTGGAGAAGATCTAGTGCGCTCTTGAAAAGCATCATTGGTTGTATTTTGGCTACCGTGTCTCCCACAATTCCCTTTCCTTGTCCCATCCGTACAGAACCAGACAGCAACATATTACGACAAGGCTGATGCTCGAAATTTATCAGCATCAATACAACTTTTTCCACAGTGCATTGGCAATTAACATGCTTTGACCAACAAACCTACAGTTTTTTCCCCCATGCTATATATCAACCAACAATCTGTGTTTCTATTGGAAATTCCCATATGTGGTTGCTCTGCTGTTGGTCACCCGAAGGTCATCTGAAATTGCAGTTCTTAAACTTCAGATTTCACCAGCTCCAGATGTACAACAGCCTCAGATGGCTGCTTCAGCCATCTGAAGCAGCTTCTGTGGGTGGGAGCTTGTCAGTCAACACAGTTATCCTGTCTGAGGATAAAGTCCCATATGTAAACAGACCCGGTTGTAATATGTTTAAAATGTTTTACTTCATAAAATACAGATGAACTGAGCCTGTTTTACATGAAGTGTACTAAACAAATCCATTTACAACAAGTAGGTGAACACTCTGTACCTAAGTCTAAAATCACACTTTGAACAAATGCACTTTACAAGCACATGGCAGACTGATGCTGCAGTGGCTCTTTAATAAGGGACTGGACTTGGCTCACTTGTGTAGCACTCCCACACAAGAGCATTCACAGCAAATGAAACTTCACTACAAATGAGACTCTTAACACTGAGCAGCAGATGTATAACACTACCTTAGATAAATGACTAATGGTCTACAAAGAGAGAGAGAAAGAGAGAGAGAGAGAGCTGTCATTTTTGGGACACATCATAGACACCTTTAGAATCCAGAACTTTCACACATTGTTGTGTGCATTTGTTTGTCCCGGGCTCATTTAACACATTCCTGCAAACTGAAGTTGATGCTTCTAAAACAGCTTTAGTTGCTGTTAAAAATATGTTGTTTGCGAGCCAATCATTTCTTTACATTCACACGCATTAAATACCAAATTAATTCATTTTCATAGAAGGCTTTGCACAACGCTCTCATTTTTAGTTTAAAATCTGGAACAGGTGGACTTCCTGTCATAATCACCGGGACAAATCGTAAATGTTCGTGAAGTTGATAAATAGGTGATTCGGCAAACCGATTAGCTCATACACTAAAATTGTTCTGTCTGTCAACACTGTAGCGCTGTCAGTAGTGTAATGAAAAACAGGAGTATTCTGTTGACATTTTCAGTTTGCAGAGGAAAAAAAACTCGTAACAGAGGAAAGTAAGTAAAGTCGGGTGATAAAAATGAAGAAAAAGAATGAATGAAAGAGTTGAACTGAACTGGTGTCAAACTGGTTGGCAACAATATTTGCCAAAAACACAGTGGACCAATAACAAAATGCAATGAACTGCAGACCATTTAGAACAACAGACTAACAACAGCTCTGAAAAAGCAAAAAAAAACACCTTACAAACCAGAATTAGGTGGTTGGTGAAGCCTGACCAAGGTTTTTAAAAGAGTCTAAACGTACAGATTTTCTATAAAAATTTTTAATACAAATAGTTCCTATTCACACTATTGTTATCTCAGCTTCCCACAGAAAGCTTAACATTTACCCAAGACCATTTTTGTCATTTAAAAAAAGATTGACATTTCTTGTGCGTAAAACTAACTTTAAACGCACGAGCGAGGGTTTAAAGAATCATTTTCAGGTCCTTTGTGGCTTCTGGTGGGGAAAAAACATATATGTAGCTTTATACGTGATTCTAAAAGGCTTCAACTGCTTAGCAAATTATCCTAAAATAGAAAAAATCCCTAAAACACCTCTAATATATGTTCAAATATTCACACCTTTGTACTGAAAGCTATTTGTGTTGCACAGACAGAAGCGATAAACACATCACAACTTCCTTTTTCCCTTCTTGTTTCAGAAGTGTATTTTTTGGTGTTTGTTGATGGCTTTTTCATTCTGACCTCTCTGAATGGATTTTAAGGCTTTATTAAAAGATGTCCGCCGTGTTTTAAATCTCCCAGGTACAGTTTGACACCCCTTTGGGTACTCACGAAACGGTAGGTTGTCAACTCGCGGAACTCATCATCAGATCATCAGATTGCTTTTTCAAGATTTTGGCTGCAAAAGGTGTGTCATAAATTACAGCATTATGAGGGCTGACAAAGTGTGTCACCGAATAAGCTGGAATGGTTCCACTTCAAATTCTGTCTTCACTGCTTTTCCAGCAGTTGTAAGATGAATGTCTGTTACGGTGTGTTCCAGACAGACGTGGTTGTATGGAGAGAAGCAGAGACATCAGGAAGAATCATACAGAAGTGCAGAGATGAGAGTGCCATCACAAAAACAGACTTCGGCAAGGCCTGCTTATGTATTCTCTCTCACCCCATCACCATCAGAATCACCTGATCTGTGTCTTCTTTGATTCTCTGTAAAAGGGCACCAGGTCATTTATTTCACATGCAGGGGAATGAGACAGAGGTCAGGAGTCTTTTTTTGTTATTTTTATTATGTTTACTTTATTGTTTACTTCAAATAATGTGTCGTGTTTCCATGTCTTCCCTTAATTGTGTGGTTTTGAGTGTTTTCTGTTATCCAAAAGCTGTGTTTAATATTATAATATTTCATAATGCCTCCATATTTTAAAAAAACATTTATTCATTTATACAAAGTACTGTGTGGAAAAGCAGACCAAGTGACATCATCAACACGTGCCCGAGTGGCGCTGCCAGTCACCAAATTTTTAACTTGCGTGGTAATTCACGTTGAATTGGCTGCTCGGTTAGTTCGTCTGCACTGCACGAGTCAGGTGGAGCATCTGGCTTCCCCACATATCATAACTAGCAGGAAAAAGAGTGAGACCTCACCATCTGTACAATAAACATGTTAAATAAAACAAATACATCTGATTGTTTTCATTGGGTCAAATAGCTTATTTTCTCACACGTTGTTTGAAATGTACAGCCATGTATTTATATAAAACAAATGTTTGGAACTAAAATATAGAAAAATACAAATTAAGAACAGCTTATTGTTATTAGAGGAAATACCATGTAAAATGGCCCAAAAGGAAAATTCCTTCCAGCTGAGTAAATGATCTGAGTGAGCAGATATTTGATCTGTTCTGCTTACTGCATCTAAATATAAGCTGCAGTGTATCTGTAAATACTTCATATGGCTAAAAGTTTGAAAACATAAAAAGTACTTAAGCTCAATTTAAGACTTAAGATCGGCTTATACCATGATGTAAATGTAATAAATGTCATAAACTGTTGTGTAATGAAGAGATGTGCAACCAGACATACAGTTCGGAGTAGAGAATGACGATTGTATTAAGCATAATAAAATAAATATGTGACATTTAATAATGCAAAATAAAACGCAAGTATAAATATTGCTTAAATAAACGATGTATATTCAATATATATAACTTTATTCGTGGCTGCAAAGTAACTCACGTTTAAAAAATGTTCTATAAGCACACAATTATTTTAGCGATTAGCTTGGCTCCTGAAATTATCACCCAAACACTGTTACTGCAAAATTATATTGTGTGTTTAGAACAAGATTTCCATATATAATCTGTTGCAGACACGATACCTGGAGCCTCCACAACCTGTTTTTCAAAGAAATGTATTTAATGGGTGAAAATTAGCACCGCGCTCATCAAGAGCATCCTGACACACACACAAACACACACACACACACACACAAATAAATATTCATAAAACACCAAATCCTGCATACTAAGCAGCAAGACATTCTAAGAACACTTTTAGTTCCCTGATAATCTTACTCTTAATTTCTGCAAGAACTCTTTACTGTCTTTGATAGTAAAGAGAGGCTTTGATAGGTATTTTCCTTGAGTATATAAACAAGATATCTGAGACTTTTTAAAAAAAAAAAACCTAGAAGGTCTTCAGCTGGTTCAGCTATGTGACATTGGGGGAACCCCAAACGGTGCCATGAGAATCATACACTTTTTACACCGTGTGTATGTTTTTGTAAATTAAGCAGTAATTGCATGCAGAGGTGTGACACATGTTCTGTGGGGGGTTGCGTGTATTTGTGTGTGATGCAGATGTCCCCCCACTGAGAGGCATTTGTGAAAAATGTGACCCTATGGACCACAGTGTCCGGTGTGGTGCTTCTCGCGGCCCCATGAGACCCAGATGGAACTGAGGACACAACATGGAACTCATAAAACATGTGCTACATAACATTGGTAGAAGCTGACCCCTCAGCGCTGATCAGAGGAGAGCTTTGTGTTTCTCTTCTGATGGTTAAAAACATGGTTCTGAGATTAGTGAGGACCCGTGAAGACAGGCCAGTGGAAGTCGTTGGATCGTTGTTTTATTAGCATCAAAATAGTGACTTTCTGGGATGTGGACTTGAGGAGCCCGACTCTGTGTTATTAGGACTGCAGGGGCCCGGGCGTGCATCAAAAATATTTTGGTCATGAAAGTGTATTTTATGAAATCTAACATCTAAGCTGATGAGATTAAAATGATATGAAGTAGCTTCTGGAGTCATTTTGCTGTGCTGTTATGGTTATGACTATGGTTTTGCTATATTGCTTCTCTTAATGATGTTTTTATAACTGTCACGTCAGTTGTCGATATAAAAACTGAGAGAGAAACTAGTAAACAGAATATGGCTTAGACTTATACAGTACAAAGTATACAAGTAAAAACAAACACAATGCAAACAAACAAACAAAATGATGATTTTAAATTTCAGTTCACACTAAAATGTAAAATTCATTCAACAGCTTTGAGAATAAAAGATTGCCTTTGTCTTTATTTGCCCTTATATCTGCAACTTTAGTCCTTCTTAAGCATATTAGCAAGATTATTCTGTGTAATACAGCTGACAATTTGTAGCATCAAATTTCTTATCACAGAAATAAAATCAAGTTACATAATTACTTCTTCACAGCACAAAGCCCTCCTGCATATAATAGAAGACAAAAAATCTATTAAATCTGTTACAAACACAGAAATTTGAAAAAATGTTTTAGAGTAGTAAATTATATGTATATATGCGTATGTGTGTGTGTGTATTTCTATATGAGCGAGAAAGAGAGAGAGAGAGCGGTATAGGTACATTTTGGTATAATAGATAGATAGATGGAACTGTATTAGTTTAAAACAACCTCTTTGTATTTTTTCTTAATAGAGTAGCATATTTTACAGAAACAGTTGCTCTGCATTCTGAACTAATATTGGGTTTGTACTCTTTTTGTGATTGACAGCTTGAATTTTCCACATTGAGTGGTGTGGAAACGGATTGAGGCTGTGACATGGAGACCGGTGATGATATCTGTCATGGAGAATCTGCCTCAAATGTAAGTGTGTGTGTGTGTGTGTGTGTGTGTAATGCTACATGGGTACAGGATTCTGTTCCGCAGCTGCGGTTACATTCGGTCCAATCAGTGATGTTCTGTGGTTAAATTATCTGGAGCAGTGCTTCTCAATTTCAGGCCAAGTATCATCTGTGATCACCTGTGGGGTGATGATCAGTACATCAAAGCAACATTTAGTTGCAACAATGTTCCATGTCATTATTTTCAGCAGTGAGCAAACTGAAATCTCTTTGAACGCAAGCTGATGTACTGCGTGAGCAACAACATGCCAAATTTAGATTAATATTAATATTCATGTAGTTAAATTGAATCATGTTCCTGGACTGGTTGTTTTTCAGACCTGCAGAAGAAGGTTGAGAATATTCAACAGTTCACCTGTTTGGGTCTTTCATTTAAAAAATAAGATATTTTAAAACACATTTGGAACGAAACAACATGACGCCTTTTAACTTCCATTGTGTGTACACAAAACCACTGAGACTTTCTGAAAATATCTCTTTTGTTTCCCAAATGTTAAAAGTAATAGGTTTGGAATGACTTTGATTAAAAAATCTTTTTTTGACGAACTATCCCTTTAAAGTAGCAACCCTTTTGCCTTGCAAAAAAGGTAAGGTTTTTAAGATCATAAAATGTGACCCTAATTTTCGGAGCTGTCGTAAAAAGAAAATAAAAGTGTAGATTTTTTTATTGCGTACCACTTGGGAGCACTTAAGGTGTGAATAATTTGGCTAATTCCTTTGACGGCCACGGCTGGCGGTAAGAACCGGTATCGTCAGTCTGTGTGTGATCATCTCTGAAGTGCAAGGTGATGGTTTCACTCACTCTAGATGCAGGAAACTGATGTTCATTTGCTGTGTGATTCACAGGCAACTTCTGTCAGACACGGACCCCAAAGGACATAACTGTGTTTTAAAGCAGGCGGCGCAGGCACGGTGTCAGGCCAATTAAAGCATAGCAATGATTCCTTGAATGGTGCTGCATTCACTTTAGTCTCCACAGAGACTGTTTAAGATCGACTGCCATATAAATGGAACACTCTGAGGTAGTTGCCAGCTTGAAACAAACAACTGCGCTTTCACATCCCAGCACGCCGATTGTCACATATTGAATAACTTTATTAAATCTGTTGCAGAAAATATGTTTCACATTGTGAAAGCATTACTAAGTCAATTCCTGGATATTGTCGAGATTTGTATTGGGGGCAACAGTGAAGAGGCATGTTTAGTAAGCCCCCCCTTGTCACAGGGACTGGGACATTGGTCCTAAAGAAAAAAAAGAAAAAGTTTGGACTGTTTTGAACTTTCTTTTTTACAAAAGGTCAAACCGTTAATCTGTAAAAAACACACACAAATGACCCTCAAGTAAGATAAACAGTTGATCCAAATTTTTTTTTTTTAAGTTTACAGATTCAGAATTAGAAGTTTGTTAATACCGGCATAGTGTCCATACATGTATTAGAAGTTTTGATTTATTGATATATTTTAATGCTCCCAACACACAACCTGATACAAACTAAAAGTGTTCCAGAGCTGAAACTGATTTTGGAAGCTAGCTGACAATGTTCAGGTGGACAATTCCGATGTTGGGAAAAATCATTGATTCATGAAAGGGCCAAGCAGACCTGGAGATTGTGACAGCACAGCTGCTGTTCATAAGGGATCTGACAGCTGAGCAAAAACTGTTTCACTTGGAACGACAGAAAGTGTAAACGCTGCTTGTCATCTCACATTTGAAAAATTTCAAACCAAGACCTTGAGTCTTTTTCAAAACGCATAACAGTAGTTTTGTTTTTCAATAACAAATGGAGTTATCTTCTGCTTTTGTTCTGGTTTGATGCCTTTAAAGTTGAGGGTGACCAGGAAGTGTACAGACTGTAATCATTTAAGCTCTCTGTGTGAGACAACAGCTGAAGTGTGACCCAAATATATTTACCTACAAATTAAACTTTCCCCCGTTTGTGAATACTGATAATATTCAATTAAAGGGATCGTTTACTGAAAAATGAAAATTCTATCAAATCAGTTTGGGGGCACCATTGATTTCCATAGTATATGATGGCAGAATTTTCATGACTTGGTGAACTATCCCTTTAAACTGTGAATTTGTAATGATAGATTGTATACATTTTAGACTTTAGATCATGTTAAATGATCGGCAGTTTTCCATCGCCAAGTTCACTTTCTGATCCCATCAGCAATAACAAGCAAACAACCTTGAACCATCATTGACTGACTGACAGTCAGTTGTGGTGAGAGAGAGAGCGAGAGAGAGAGAGAGAGAGAGAGAGAACCAGCGTGTCTTTTAACATGCAGCAGTGCTATTTCTCCAGAGTTTGTGTTTTTCTTTATCTCTCAACTCCTCATCAAGGGCCCCTGATGGCTCCTCGGTTATCACTCAACTTTTATTATGTGTCTGGACCCACAGATGGCAGCTGCACAGTGTCAGTGGTTACAGCATTAATTCTATACATTATCTTCACTCACAACACAGTCTCTACAAAATACTGAGTTTTTCCTTCAGTCTGCATGATTAACATTCACCAGACACTGAAAACGAGTCATATACAGAGCTGTAACCTTACACATTTACACACACATAGCTAAAATGTTTCTTTTGCTTTTTCATTTCACGTTGATTGTTTACATCTAAACCGCAGCAAATTATATAACTCTGATCCCAAGTATTATATATGTGGCCAAATTAAATTAGTGCGCAACAATAATACAGAGCCCTCTAGCGGTCTTATGAAGAACGGCAGCAACTGCGCGACGCGTCACCAAGTTCTCAGATCTGGAGGAGGAGACCTGGAGCACTGGGTCCATACAGAGCTTCTGTAATCCAGTTTGGAGTGGTCGCTGAGGATGCCACCAGTAGCAGCCTGTCCGAAAAACGTGCTGTGCATCGGTGCTGTGGTTTAATAGAACTAATATAGTTTATACTACCTCACAAATTGCTTAAAACTAATGCATACTATGTAAGTGGAAATATTTGAAGAAAGATCTTGTATGTATGTATGTATGTATTTTGTATGCAGAAGACGGATGAATACATTGAGCCAGCAAAAATGTATGAATTTAACTCAAATGGCAGATCCAAAGCAGCCAGGAGACGGAGCGCAAAACAACAGAATAGTGATGCTGGAACCATGACACGTTAAACCAACATCGTCGGACCCAACAAGTCAAAACTGTCTTTATGGAGTTTCAAAATGAGATTTTCTAAACTGCTGAACGAGAGCAATGATGACGAGACGGTTAACTTGTCTTTATCACAGCGCTCCAACATCAGCGACTCCACCTGTGTGGGTATCACCTTAGACCCGCAGGTGATAGGTGTGGGAATCTTTCTGGCCGTCTTCATATTAGTGGCGATCGTCGGTAACATCTTGGTTATTCTGTCGGTGCTGTGCAACAAACATTTGCAGACGGTCACAAACTTTTTCATCGTCAATCTCGCCATAGCGGATCTGCTGCTGAGCATCATCGTCTTACCGTTCTCCGCGTCTCTGGAGGTGTTGGGATGCTGGGTGTTCGGCCGGATCTTCTGCAACATCTGGGCAGCGGTGGACGTCCTCTGTTGCACGGCTTCTATATTAAGTTTGTGCATTATATCCATAGACAGGTACATCGGGGTGAAGCACTGCCTAAAATACCCCACCATCATGACAGAACGGAAAGCGGGTGTCATACTCGTGGTGCTCTGGCTGTCTTCGATGGTTATATCAATCGGACCGCTTTTGGGGTGGAAGGAACCTCCACCTTCTGACGAGAGCATCTGCAGCATCACGGAGGAGCCGGGTTACGCGCTCTTCTCCTCCTTATTCTCCTTTTACCTTCCGCTCATGGTGATTTTAGTCATGTACATTAGGGTGTACATCGTAGCCCGCAGGACAACGAAAAGTTTGGAAGCGGGTGTAAAACGGGAGAGAGACAAGTCCGTGGAGGTGGTGCTGCGGATACACTGCAGGAGCATACCCGAGGACGCGAGCACCAGCTCGAAAACCAAAAGTCACCCGTTCAGAGGGTCACTGTCCGTGAGACTCATGAAGTTCTCCAGGGAGAAGAAAGCTGCTAAAACCCTCGCCATCGTGGTGGGAATGTTCATTCTGTGCTGGCTACCGTTCTTCTTCGTTTTGCCTTTGGGTACGTACGAGTTACTCACGTGTTTGGTATTCTTCACTCGATTGATCAGTTCCTATTTATAGAGAAGCGTCTCTAGTCACAATATATCTTAGAGGAACGTGTGCACAGAATATTGTAATGTTTATAATCTGGTATTAATATCAGTGAAATCAAAGATTCCACCGCATAAACCGACATGGTTTGTTAATCTTTCTAATATTGTGTGTTCTTGATCGGAACCGTTGCTAAAATTAGAGTAATGTAGCTGCTGGACAGTTAAATAAAATCAGGGGAGCTGCATGGATTTTAAAATCATGAGAGATTTTCTTTAAATTTCCAGTGATATTTATGATTTGATCCTTTTGGGAACTGTTTTAAAACATCTACTTGTTTTCTTTTGATTCTTTAGAATTGCTTCCAAATTATATTATCAATTCCAATAAGAACTTTTCGACTGTGCATACTTTAATAGTGGGGAATTTTCTGTTTATTTGTTATCTGCTCGGTTTTCAATTTTAGTTCGTTTGAAACTTTTACATCCACAAAACAGACTGAAATAAGCAGGGCACATTTTTGCGACGGCCAGCTGTGACGTGCGCATTCGGCGTTTTTAAAAAGAGCAGAAACATGAATATAGTTTATGTTCATGCTCATTTTGGAGCTGTTTATTGTGTGTTATTTAACACAAGTATTTTACATGCAACACGTAAAAAAGAGAGTTGTACATTTGTACTGTAAAAATTGAGCTTTTGTCTTTATGCAAGCATGAGGTTCTGTAAGAGCATAACAACGGTGCAGCCCGTGTGTGTTGTCAAAACAAACCGCTAATAATGAATGTAGAAGTGAAAGGCAAGAAAAGGAGATTTTCTTTCCTCTCAGTTTTCTGTCTTTCATGAGTTCACATGAGCATTTCGTTTGTTTACTTTCAAATCATATCAGATACTTTCACATAATCAGTTGCAGTCGCTCCTTGAGATCTATAATCTCAGCGTTTATTAGCGTAGAGTTTCTTGGTAATGTCCACCATCAAACGATCTACAATTCCACATCTTCAAGCAGCCAAGAACGAGTTGTGGTTCATTTAGTTATATTTATGATGTCGTGATTTGTTATGTTATAATATTACAAACAAAAACACAATAATCAATTGCCATCAAAAGCAAACACTTATTTTTGCTGTGCTATAAACACCTGATGTTGGCCATAATAAACATATGTTGTTGCACTTCAGTTATTAAAACGTCTTTATACAAACGTTTGTATATGGTGTTAAAACATTGCAGATTGCCTGCTGCCACAGAAACAGAGATAAGTGGAGATATCGTAATAGTGAGAGGAATAATTGTTTTTGGTCATGATTTTTAAACAGAAGATGAGCAGGGTCAGAGAGCAAAGACATTCAATTGGATTTTTCAGTCAGGTGGCTATTGGCAAATATGATGTCACAAAACGTGCTAGGAAAGGGCAGATATGTTCCTGTAGCTCAGCTGGCAGAGCGTTGTGTTGTCACCGCAAAAGGTTGTGGGTTTGATTCCCAGTGAGCACGTGTACTGACAAGGTGTATAATTTCAACTGTATAACTTCAAAATGTATAACTGAACTGTAAGTCGCTTTGGATAAACACTGTCTGCCAAGTGTATAAATAAAAGTCTACTATTATATTTTAGTTTTTTTAGTATTGATGACATCATTGTCTACAGGCATACAATTGGATACATCTTAAGAATCTATAAAAACGTTATATATAGTTTCTTTATATAAAGCAGCTGCTAATGTCTGGAATAAAAACAGAGTGATAGCTGGTGTTGTGTATTCCCCTCTTGCCCCCACCAACCCTCCCCTCCACCCCTGAAACCCACCACCTCATCCTTCACCACAGTATTCCAAAAGTGTTGTTACCACGAGTTTCTTCCTGTCCCGTCTGGCATTCCACTCACATTCACTGTGGGGGGAAAGGAGGGCAGCAGGGGTTGATAACATCTCCTGGCAATGATCTGAATGTGGTGCTGGTGAAGTTTTGGGATCTTTGTTTTTGCTCCCAAGGTTTAGAGTCAAGGCTTTTGGGAATGGGTGGTTTGTTCATCCAGGGAAAATGAGAGATGCAGTTTCACTCGGGTCCTCATGCCTAACGCTCCACTGCCTTAATCACGGCTATTAACGAGGTAAAGAGAGCGCTTTCATTTTCCAGAGCCTCAGCAGTGCCCAGCAAGCCACCGGGACAGAGCAGGGATCTGACGTGGCTCAGATCCACACGTACCACAGAGCACAAACTATGAGCGGAGCTGGATGGGTGAAGTTCGAGCTTGATCAGGATGCCGAGACTTGGAAGTCTGGGAGAATATTCCTACAGATATTCTCTGGTGTTTTAAGGGATTAAAATAAGCTTTAAAAAAACGGGCTGTTTTTAAGAAAACTGTCATTTTGGGATTTAAACTGTGCTGTTTGACGCTGTGGTGTCCACTGTCTCAGCGATGCTCAGATTTTGGTGGCCGAACGACAAGTCCACACTGTTGTTGTGATGCATCAAGGGAACGTTTTCCTGACGGCACTTGTTTGTACTGGATTGTGGACAGTCTTATTTCTGGTGACACAAGCAGAACCAAATGTTTTGCCCTCTGTAATAATAATACAAAATATTTGAGCGTTATTACACAGATACATATTCCCCGACACTTAAGAGCATTGCCAGATTTGACGATTTATCTTTTTATTTATCATTTGTTATTTTTAAACATTACGTAATATGTAAGAGTATGTCTAGGCGATTTACCATCTGAGTAAGTTTGTGCTTTTGGACAAAACGTAGCAAGCCACAACGCTAAATTAAATTACGCAGATGTTAAATATAGTTGTTTTCAATTTATTTGAATCATTTCAGTTTTTATATATTAAAAAAGCCCACATGATTTTCTTCTCCTTTCTTTCATTATTTACGAAAACCATATGCTATTGTTTACAGTCATATGCTATTTTTTACAGTCATATGCTATTGTTTACAGTCATATGCTATTGTTTACAGTCATATGCTATTGTTTACAGTCATATGCGAGTGCAAGTAATGAGTGTTTCTTGGCCTTGAGCCTTGGTTTGAACATTATCAAGGTCTCTATCAGGGTTAATAACGTTATTGTTCTTTCATTGCACATAAAGAAACGTTTAGCACACGGCTGCTTGGAGCAAATGTTAGCCACCTGCACAGGTGTCATGATAGCTACAAAGCATGTCTAATTGATCACACAGGCGTGACGCGTCATGCCAGGCACATTTTTGTCTGTGGGCTTTGCCATTTGTCGACGGTTTACAGTGACTTATTTGTTTAATACAGACTCCTCATGCTTCTGAGATTATTTCATTCCTCTCTGTGGTACGAATGACGAAAACTAATTCTGCCAATGAAAACCATAACAGCCCCAACAGAGAAAGACTACCGTTTGTTTTTAATTCTTATTCTTTCTTAAATAACACTGAAATGTATGAGGTTAACAGATTAGAATCAAACCCTTCTAGTTGTTCTGTTCTATTTAAACTAGACGTAATATCGCTTTACACAGTTACAATACAGTTAGTTTACAATTTTGTTAGCTTTACAGAGTTGCTTGTAAAGTAAATAAATAACCAAAATGTGAGAACAGTAACTGATATTTTGACATTCTTTAAAGACGTGAAACTAATTGCTGATCAGTTTACATGCAACAGCTTGAAAGCCCATTTTTGATCATCTAATTATGTTAAATTGTTTTTGTAATTTATTTATCATTTATTGTTTGTTTTTTGTTGTCATTACTTTCTTATTTACTGTATATTTTTAATTATTTGTTTATTACCTTAAGTCACTTTATCACTTTTTGCTCTGCGTTTTGAAAACATTCCAGCGGCTACAGGCCTGATGTTCCCTCACATCTCAGGTTATATCAGCCACTAAAAGATTTCACATAAAATTGCCGCGGAATGCACCTTGACACAAACGCGTGCACGTAACCAATAGCTGCAGACCGTGTGATAGATCTGAAGGGATCATATCTCATATGAGATGAGATGTGCCTGCCAAACATTTCAACAGAATCCTATAGCACAAGTGTCTTGTGTCAGGCGAACGTGTTGCTAGAAAGTAAAGACCGCTAGCATGTGTTTAGCACTCTCAGCTGTTAACCAAAGGTGACCAACACTTTGTGTTCCTCGAACACAGGATCACTAGTCATTCACCAGCAGTGTAACACTGAATTTCCCTGCGTATTTCCACAGAACTAGAATTATATTAGAAGTAGGATTAGAATTATAGAATTATAAGACCTGTTTTTGGTGAAGAATACAAATAAATATCATGTTTTGGCCAGACAGTTCCAAACTTCTAAACAAATACAAGAAAAGCTCATTGTCGTGCCATGTTTGAGGGACATGTTGTAAGTTACGGCCATACGCCTTACAGCAATGGTTTATTACATCTGTAAATCAAACCATGACCCAAACAGATTTGACATTTCTTAATATTTATGACCCTGACCCACATTGTTCTTGTGATAGCGTACTTTTCATTTCTTGTGATAGCGTACTTTTTCACATTTCTGTCAAACAAACACTTTTTACAAAATTGCTTCCCAATGTTTCTTTTTAATTAGACCCCTTTGACTCTAATCAAGACTAGTGGCTTAAATCCATCCAACACTGAAATCCACCGAATTCTCCCCAAAAATGTCTGATTGCATTTGTCTTTGTATTTTTTATTTTTTGTATTTGTGCTGCTCAAAGTGATCACATGTTCCATCTTAAAAGGAAGTTTTCTCTCAGTAGCAACCAAACATCCTGCCTGGTGTGTCTCATAATCAAAACAATTACCGAAAAAAAGACTGTCTTTCATCTCAAAGTCACAATTACAACCAGTTGACAACCTCTAGCTAAAAGGGAGAGCGCAATATCTTTTAGTTCATCAAAACCGTTTCAAAACCGACTCTGCTACTCTCAGTCTATCTGCTCTCTGGTGCTATTTTTATGCTTCCCTGCTGACAGGGAGGGGCTCTGACCCCCTGTGACACTGAAAGAGGGTGTATGGCATGTGATGACAACTGTTTTATGTGAGATAATGCAATGCTAGCTTATACGTAGTGCAGGGAGGAGATGTGGGCCAAAGATGCTGTGTTTGTATTATACAGTACGCAGACTGAGTGGAAATTTTGAGGTACTATACTGGTGAGGTATGAGGTATTATGAGGTCCGTACTGTATTGTATGTGATCCAGAGATTCAGATTCAACCGAATATTTACAGCCCATATCTCATGCTCATTCTGTCCTCTGTATCTCCAGTTCCCTGAGTTCCAGTATGGTTTGTTTGGTTTGGAGGGGAATTGGGGGAATGGCAATATGGCGTTTCTCATATTGCTTGTCTTCTACAAGCATAAAAAACAGGTCTCACTGAGAAACTGTTTCACAAAGACGGTGAGAGGACTTTTCAAATGCATTCCAGTTCTTAAACAGCCTGAAGGAGAAAAAAACAATATGAGAAGAATATAATCTGTCTACTGGGTATAATTAGGCACACATGGTTTGAAACAGCGAACTCTTAAACGTGAACTTTGTACGCGAGGGGATTTGTAGCTTCAGGCTGAATTCACTTGGACCACAATGTTATTTCCCATGTAAATCTAACTTGAGCCCTCAACTAAATGTGTCTCCACCTCTCTCTCTCTTTCTTCACTTCCTCAGGCTCCTTCTTCCCAGCGCTGAAGCCTTCTGAGATGGTGTTCAAAGTAATCTTCTGGCTGGGGTACTTCAACAGCTGCATTAACCCGGTGATCTACCCCTGCTCCAGCAAGGAGTTCCAGCGCGCCTTCACGCGGCTACTGCGCTGTCAGTGCAGGCGCCGGCGTCGCATTCTGCGCCGGTTCTACGACCAGCGCTGGAGAACGCCCATGAGGGGACCCAAGAAGGACCCCAACAGGGACTCTTGCTCTGGATTTCCCTTCCACGAGCAATGCGGAAACTCTGTCTATTCCTGCCAGAGCAAGAGTCGGTCTTTTAGCCTGAAGAGCTGGAGTTTCTTTCCCCCTTTACAGAAGTCCTCCTTCCAGCTAAAGGAGAAAATGAACAACCTTTCCAATAAGATCAAGAACGGGACAGGCAAGAGCGGCGCTCCCGCTCTGAGCCGGACAGAGATTGACACGGTCTCCATGGGGATCTATAACGACTGCAGCGATCAGAGCGGCTACCAGATCTACGACCTCACGGACTGCTATGGCCTGAAGGAAACAGACATCTAAACAAAAACAGAGATTACCGTCTGTCTTCTCCCAGAACGCAAACGAGTTTTGACAGGCCGCCAGGCAAATATTTGGCTCTTAGAATATGTTTGGATGTTTTTATATCATTTTTGCTCAGAGACTTGTATTCTTGTTGTCTTAAAATACTGGCTTCGACACTTCGAAGCAAATCTGAGATACAATGACAAGAAAAATGTATTAAAGATGTATTTTCACATGGTTAATTTAAAAATGTTACTTTGTTGTGTGTGGGAAACGTACGTTTATGTTGAATGCCAAAATAAGGAGAAAGTAACTGCACTGGACCAGATGTGCCATCCTATGGCAAAGAAATATAGACTCAAAATTGCTGGGTTTGTGTATACTATGTTGTACATGTGGCCATTGAGAAATACTCTGTCAAATGTTCAAATGCTCTTGATTACCAGCAAGACAACATTAAAGTTTGAATGTTTAACCCTAATTGTAACAGAATTACAATTACTTTGACCTGTTGACCTTGAAATTTCAATGGCAAGCATCTTTAACTGTGATAGACTCCACAGACTGTTGAATCCATGACACTCATTACTCTTGACCACGTTCACTGATTCACTGTGATTCACATAGTGGGACTCACCTGTAATAGATTCAAATGATTCACAATGACTTAACATGTGAGGCACAATTTGTAACTTAAACCGATTTTTGTGCAGATTTTGTTTGTATTTCAAAGGGTGGTGAAATACTATCTGCTATTCACACATCTCAGTTGAACCCTTGGACAATATTTCAGTCATCCACAAAAGGACCAACAGTTCCTGGACTGTAACAGTGTTTGTGTTGTGGAGAAAAGCTTCAGGTTTCTGTGTAACGCTGATGTGATGGTGTCGTTCAGTGTCAACTATTAAGCAGAATAAACCTGAACAGAAGCACGTGAATGTTCTTGTATGTTTCTCAGAATTTCTGAATTTTTTCTTTAGCATCTCAGTTGCTTCTCCCAAAATGCAATGAGATCAAATTGAGATGAAACGGAGACTTTAGTTTTCTCAGATTTTACTCCTGAGATAAAAGCACTATAGTGTTCTCACATCTCCTCAAGATATCTCAGATACAGTACAAAATATTGTGCTCGGATTTGCCACCATACCGAAGTCAGCATTCAAAACATAAAAAGGAGAAACATCTACTTTTTGAGAAACATCTGCTTTGATATTCAAATTAAGCATAACTGACAAATCCATTACATTTTCTGAGCAATAATTATTCCCCTGGGCCAGGCCAGCGAGACCAACCAATCTGATGCTACATTATCTCCCCCATTAAATTATTACTTTAACCATAAGGTTTAAATTCACGCAAAACACCATTAAAGTTTCAATTAAAGTATCATAAAGGTTCACATTGATATAAACGCCATAAACCCCACATTGATAATCTGCCGCTCCACTGAGCTGTTATCCTCTGCAGACAGATCACTGGGGCAGCGAGTTCAGTCTGATATGTGAATCAATCATTTAGGCCGGTTTTGTAAACTATCAGTTAATTGAAATGATTCATTCACTATCACACATTTTTTTTGTTTTTTCTCGTGAACATGTAAGCAAAGCTAAGGCGGTTGACAATTCTGTCCACCAATCAACACTTAGCTTTTGTGTTCCAGTGATTAAAGTTCTTACAAGGGTCAGTAAATAATAAGAATTGCGGTATTGATGAAAAACGAAGACGGCCAGTAGATGTCACTGTTATTAAAAATGAATATCACATTTCCATAAGGCCGTCTTAGCCCAAAGCAAGAATGGAGACAAACTGGCGTGAGACTCATTGCTGAGAGAAGAGGTCGAAATAATTTCACATTCTGTTTAAATACAAAAGTGACAAGAGTTTGAGTTTTGTGAAGATAACTTTGGTCCAAGACGGTTTTTAAAAGCTCTGTGTGGTTGAAATAATCATAAAAAAGTGATTAAGTGATTTCCTTTTCCATTTAAGATTTCTGAGAATTTACTAAAGAGCAAATTGTTTGGAGACACTGTCCTCCGCTGTTTCCTGTGGATCACATCAAAAGGCAACAGTTCTTCATGGGTTCCTTAAGGGATGTTTTTGTTTTGAACTCAAATTCTTACATGTAAACCACAGTTTTATACAAGTAACTGAGCAGCCTAAGTCTAAAACACACTGCACTGAGGTAAATAATATTGAAAAAAATCATTTTTTTAAATTATTATATACATTTTTACCATAAATAAACCCCACATATTGCAGGGCATGACCACCACCCCCACCAGGAAGTCAGCGACAGCCAAAGACATGATAAAAGAGAGGGTTGGAGACTGCAGCTGTTTGAAGTAAACAATGGCAAGCACCACCAGGAAGTTTCCAACAATGGTGCAGATGATTCCAGCAATAATGAAGACATAGAGGAGAACTCGTGAAGCAGAGCTTCTCAATGTGGCGCAGAGTTTGAGATGTTGATCTCTGTCCATTCTGAGAAGTTTGCCATGTTTTTCAACCTGTAGGAAATGAGACACGTGTTAAATAAGAGTCTGTGGGACTTGAGACTAAGAATCAGAAGAAATTGACCTGAGATTCTACATAGACTCCACAATGAAGAAATTTAAAAATTAAATGGTATAAAAACTTTTGTTTTACCTTTTTATATAAGTGACTTAATAGTCAAAGACATTTCTAAAAAAAATAAAAGAATATATATATATATTACTGATACTGATAAATTATAATGAAAATGGTTGTGTTATTTAACCATATAATAATAATAATTAATTTCACCATTAATAAAGTGACAACTACCCCTGAAATTCTTCTAAGGCTGGGAATGCAGAACAGACTGGGAAACCAAAGCCAAATTTGCTCGTCTTTTCATACAATATTTTGGATCTTTTTGAGATGGCTGTCTGCCAAGAACAATAATAAAAAGCCCCTCGACTCGACCTTGTTTCAGGAATGGCATCCCTGCTATGTGCTTCATAGTAACCTTTGAAATGGTACCTAATAAGTGTATGTAAGATTATATGTCATATGTCATCTCATCTGCATTGTTAGATTGGAACTTAGTCTGTACTGGCCTGTGAGTTAAAACAGAGAGTCAGTTCCAATGTCAGTTACATAACTAATTCAACTTCCAAAATTACTTAGTTAAGACTTAAGCGAGAAACCTTTCATTGCACCATGTTAAGTGTGTGTCACTTTAAATTGAAACCACCAATGAATTGTGTCAGATCCAGCCAAGCAGAAGAGAGTGTGAATGACAGTCAGTGAATGACAGTCTGGTGTATGACGCTGGTGATGTTTGGCAGAGAGGAAAGGACCAGAATGGTTCAGTAATAATCCAAATTTAATGGGACTGTGTAAAACAGGGAGTTGGGAAACATTTGTCGTTTTGATTTGTCTTGACATTATCAGAAAACTGAAAAATTCTCATGGAATTTTAAGTTGCAATTTTTAGACAGTAAATAATTGTGGATCAAATCGATGCTTTTTGGGAATATCAACAATTATGGCCCAATTTTATTGCTTTCATTTTTGCAAATATGTCCTGGTGTCAACATCATCCAGACTAAAATCAACCATGAAATGGTGTCGCTCCAACCGGTTTCCAAAATACACTGTTATTATAAGAGTTTATAGTAACCATATCCAAAAAGCACCATAAAGCTGTCAAAAAAATGAGCCCGTATGACTTGTGCACTACCGTCCAAAACATATGAAGCCATACAACAGCATTCTGTGAAATAGAACAGACCAAAATATAAGTTGCTTTTCACTAATAACCACCTCACTATAATCACCACGAACAGTCACTGTAACTACTACATAAACATTCTTAAGAAATATTTACTATGTGTTCCATAGAAAAACAACAGCACAGAAGTGTGGAATATGAGCATAAGAGCAATGAAAATAGTAAATACTATTATTAATGGTAAACCTATATCATAAGCATTAAAACAGTGCTGTATAGCAAATGGGAGTCTCTGCTGTGATGTGTCTCCATGCATCAACAGCAAAGGATTCACATTACTATGAAAATGACCCGCTTGCTAATTGCTAGTGCATTAATTGTGCTCCTTTTAGTTCATGATTTGCAGTTATACAAAATGATTAAGACTATGATTAAGAGGTTAAGACTACAGACAGCACATTCACTCGGATAAATAGATCCACACACACACTCTGTTCCTTCTGACCACTTTACACAGCAGGAGATCCTGAACAACATCATGCGGATACACTTTGCAGTAAGTATCTGCGACCATCAAGACAACATTCCCCGAATACAATTTAAAGATACTTGGAAAGGAACACGGGGAAAAATAGACATGTGTGGTCTTCCCCATCTCAGACATGAGCAATTAAACCCTGTGACTCCAAATTAAAGATGTAAACACAAGCTAATACTAAGTGCATCGTAAAGATATTAGGCCATTTTTGCCCGACAAGATGTGGTGAATCAAGACCTGCAGATCATAACAGAATCTCTTCTCGGCTTACCGTACGGGACAATATCTAAACAGATTTTATTTGTGTATGTTCTTAAGCTTACCTAACCGCTGCTGGAGGTAATACAGATAGTTTGCCATTCATCCCCTTAATCTTTATATTTCAACTGAAGTCACTGGAAATCCAGCAATATTGTGCTATCGTTTGCTTTGTTTGTTATTCTTGAACGAAACCTATCGCTGGTGCGATCCAAGCAAAACAATTGACCCAAATCAAATTGCCATTTTCTGCCAACTCACATAAAGAATGTTTTTACTTCCAGAACTGAGGGGAGAGAATGAATTGGGCACCAGTGTCATTCTGCTTCAGACATATTTATAATCTATATCAAATAAAAACAGACTGTCTGAACCTCACCTTCCCACATTACTGAGGATATAAACAAACCTGTCAATCAT
>JAZGTI010007984.1:0-20816 GCA_036877585.1 Botia kubotai
ATAGGATCAAGCATACATGTTGTTGATTTAGATGCTATGATTATTTTTGACAGTTCATCCCTATCTATAGTAGAAAATGACTGGAGTTGCTCCTTCGGCAGGTTATGATGCACCATCTGATTAGTTTGTGTCGAAGACAGTTGTATGTTTATGATTTTGTCTCTTGCAGTGTCTATTTTGTTATTAAAGAAATTCATTAAATCATCGCTATTATGGTATTGACAACTGTCAGTGGCAGATGACGCTTTATCTTTGGTTAATTTAGCCACTGTGTCAAATAGATATCTAGGGTTGTGTTTATTTTCTTCTAAAAGGTTTAAAAAGTAGGCAGATCTAGAGCTTTTTTTTTCCGAAATAACATTTTCCGGGCTGTTCTTTTTAGAGCGAGGGTATGCTCATTATACCACAGCGTTGGACTGTTGTCCCTAATCTTTTTTAACCGTAGAGGAGCAACTATGTCTAAGGTGTTGGAAAATAGGGTGTTAACATTTTCTGTTGTGCTGTCGAGGTCTTCGGAGTCATCCTGTCAGGACTCCGGTCTGATCGATCGGGTTTGTATTGTTTTTTTGTCGGAGCACACTGTGTTTTGACAGCTTGCCATGTGCTCCGGTGTCCGCGTCACCCTTCCCTCTCCTTATCGCTCCCAGCTGTTCTGTCATTATAATCACACTCACCTGTTCAGCGTTTAATTTCTCCCCTTTATGATTTCCCCGCTGTGTGCAGTCCTTGTCAGATCGTCGTCCTTCCAGCCATTTCCTGACCGTTGTTTGTTTGCTGCTACTAGCCGTTAGCTTAGCTTAGCGTAGCTCAGTTAGTTTTATATTTCTCAGTCCGTTTTCTGATTCATAGTCTTAGTCTAGTCACGCCAGCTTCTCCGTCCATTAGTTTCCTGGTTCCTGTATGCAGAGCTGGCGCTTAGCCTAATCAGTCTGTGTTTGTCCTGTTTTGTGTTTAAGCTCCAGCTGCCTGTTGTCTTGTGCTCTGTGTTTCCCAAGTTTCCCGTATTCCCTGCCTGTTGTCCTCCATCCTGGGGTCCGCCACCTGCTCTCCCGTCTCCCTCCGGCCTGGTGGTCTCCGCTCGTGGCTGAACCTGCCTGCTCGCCCGTGCTGTCTTCCCCCCTTCACCGGCTTCCCGCTCCCCGCCAACCAGCATCACCTCTGCTCGCTCCACGGCTCACTAACCCATCCAGAGAACTACAACCTCTTACCTGTCTCCTCCACGGGGGTCCCAGCTCCAGTCTCCGGTGTCTTCAGCGACGGGCGTTCCAGTCGTTCCCGCGGGTGGGTGCTCCGCTATTCCTCTGCTGGTTAGAGCTCTCTTGTCTCCTGTGTTGGCTCAGCTTGGTGTTCCTGAGAGCGGTGGTCTTCAGCGTTCCGGCGGGCGAGATTCTCTTGAGTTTTTCCCCTGCTTCACTGAGTTATTTCTGTCAATAAATTTGGTGTTACTCGCATCTGGGTCCTCTGTGTTTCTGCCCTTGACACATCCATTATTTTAGGGAATAAAGACAGTGCAGGTAGGTTTTTGATAAAAGAATCTTTAGTAGTAGAATGTATTGTTCTATTGTATTTATAGCGAGTAGGTGACTTTGCTGCCATAGGTAAATGTATTTTACAGGACACCAGATAATGATCTGAAATGTCTTCGATCTGCTGCAGAATATTGATGTCATCAACATTAATACCATAAGACAGAATCAAATCTAAAGTATGACTACGGCAATGAGTTGGTTTGAAAGCCAAACCCAATGCATTCTTTTTATTATCCACGCAGATGTTAAAATCACCAACAATTAAGATTTGATCGGTGGCTAGTACTACTTCTGATAAAAAGTCAGCAAATTCCTTGATAAAGTCTGTGTGGTACCCTGGTGGCCTGTAGACAGTAGCCAGTAGAAATGACAGTGTCTGCTTATTTACCCCAGATGAAGCTATATTAAGCAACATTACTTCAAAAGAGTTTTAACTAAAGTCAGATCTTTCGGCAGCTGTAAATGTATTCATGTAAAGTGCAGCAACACCTCCCCTTTGCCTTTTGGACGAGGCTCATGCTTATAACAGTAATTTTGGGGGATTGACTCATTTAATGTAATGTAATCATCCCGTTGTAGCCATGTTTCTGTCAAGCAGAGCACATCTAGGTTTTGATCTGTGATCATATCATTAATAAAAAGTGCTTTTGTAGAGAGAGCTCTAATATTCAGCAAGCCAAGCTTTATTAATTGTTTGTCTCTATTATGTACCTTTTTTATTTGTTTAACATTAATTAAATTGCCATAGAATTGTTTACGGGGTTTTGTTGTATTTACCAGTATGGGGGACAGACACAGTCTGTATATTATAGCATTTAGGTGATTCTATTTGTTGCAAATTATATGACATCTGTGGCATGTGACGGCTGGCAGACAGTTGGTTAAGCCAGTCTGTCTACTTCCTGACCTGGGCCCCAGTTAGTCAAATATTAGTAGTATTAGTATGACTATATGCCAAATTTCTAGATAAACGAGCAGCACCAGCCCTAGAGGGATGGAGACCATCTCTTTTCAACAGGTCAGGTCTACCCCAAAAACTTTTCCAATTATCTATGTAGCCTGTATTGTTCTGTGGACACCATTTAGACATCCAGCCATTTAGTGATGACAGTCTGTTATGTATTTCATCACCACGATAAGCAGGGAGGGGGCCAGAGAATATTAGCACAGAGATCATGCACCTGTAACTGTTACAATGCTGCCACCTCAACCTAATTATCAATCGTGGTTATGGAAACTTAATCCCTTCCATCTTCTAGATGGGAAATTTGTTGATTATTTAAAAGAGCAGACAAAGGCATATTATCAATGTAATGATACAAATGGAATGGACCCGAGAACAATATGGGAAGCTTACAAGGCTTTTCTGAGAGGAATGATAATTGCCAACACTAGTAAAAAGAATGAAGGAAGGAATTATTATTGGAGCAAATGAAACTAGAAAAGAGAATTATCACAATAGAAAAAGAGTTTCATTCCTCAAAATCAGCCCAACTCCTTGCTGAATTTAAATCTCTGAGAGTCCAATTAAACCAATTGCTTACCTTGTCCATACCTCTTGAAAGCTATCAACACCTCTTTTCATGCATCTAAACTTCCTAATTATCTGAATGTAGCTAATATTACTGTAATACACAAAAAAGAAAAGGATCCAGAGGAATGCAGCTCTTATAGACCAATCAGTTTGCTAAATGTAGACCTAAAGGTCCTTGCTAAAATTTTGGCTAAACGTTTTTAGCCTAATTTGATAGCTGGATTAATTTGGGAATTTACAGGATATATGATCTCTTCCATAAGTATATTTTTATGTCATTTATTAAGTTACATTTAAAGCATAATATCCCCAAAAAAGATTTCTTTAAATACCTGCAGATTTTGTTCATAGTAGACATGGCAGTCTCACCCTGAACAGCTCTGATTTGTTTTGGATAGATTTCTTCTTAAGAATACTAAAGTTAAGCACTTTATATCTAAATTTTACTCCATGATAAACCATTATAAAGCAGACAACCTGATCTCATTGCAGAAGGCATGGAGTAAGAACTTAAAAGGTGACATTGATGAAAATGTCAGGGACAATATTATTAGACTACCCTTGAATATTCCAGTCTGCAATAGATTTAAAGAAATGCAATTTAATATTGTACATAGAGCTGATATATCTCCAAATAAATATAGTAAAAAAAAAAAATATTGTATCACCCCAATGTCCCAAATGCAATAATAGTATTGCCACATTATTTCATTGTCTTTAGGAATGTCCTTTGATTGCTGATTTATGGAACGGTGTTTGTGACAAACTATCTATGATATATAAACAGAAGGTTACAGTCTCCCATTAATGTGCTTACTAGGTGTCTTGCCCTCCTCTTTTTTGGAATATTCAGGTGTCTTTAAACCTTTGCTGATGTTGGGGAGGAAATTAATTATGAATATATGGGTTGGGACAGAACCCCCTCTTATCAAGGACTGGATAATCCAGATTAAAGAAACCATACTTATAGAAAAGATTGGACATATATTAAAAGGTAAATCTTAATAATTTCAGAAGCTGTGGGAAATTCCTTTGAACTATCTTGGCATTGATTATATGTTTACTATGTATCCTTAACTGTCAACATGATGGTACTGTAATATTGCATTGAATTTGACCACACTGCTGTTGTTGTTATTTTGTTTGTTTGTTTGTTTTTTTCCCTTTCTTTATTTTTTTCCTGAAATATTGTATACTGCTTATTCTTTACTCATTACTGTGTATGCAGATTATTTTGAAAAACTCATTAAAAAAAACAAGGGCTACATAATTTCAACATAATATATACATAAAGTGCACAAGTGCAAACATGTACAGACAGTACAAGACAGTACAATGGCTATTGGGACAGACTATGGGCATAGTAAGTCCCACTGCAGCATCAACCAGTACACAGTTCTGTGAGGAAAAAAGTAAACCTGGTGACACTAACAGCTGTAAACAAATGTAAACATAAGTGTGAACAGTAAACATAAGTGTAAAAATAGCCATAATTAATTGAAGCGAATTGCAGAGAGTCCAAAGAGGTGGGCAGCAGGGTCTTTATGTGCCTCATGATGAGCCTCTCGAAGCACTTCATGATGATGGGTGTGAGTGCAACGGGACGGTAGTCATTGAGGCAGGACACTGGAGACTTCTTTGGCACAGGGACGATGGTGGTGGCCTTGAAGCACGTCGGCACAATGGTTCTGCTCAGGGAGGTGTTGAAGATGTCTGTGAAAACATCTGCCAGCTGGTCTGCACATCCTCTGAGCACCCTGCCAGGAATGTTGTCTGGACCAGCAGCCTTCCGCGAGTTGACTCTATGTAGCGTCTTCCTTACATCGACCGTGGTTAGACACAGCACCTGATCATTAAGAGGAGGGGTGGTCTTCCTCTCCGTCACGCCATTCTGTGCCTCAAACCGAGCGTAGAAGTTGTTCAACGCATTGGCGAGGGAGGCATCACTGTCACAGGCAGGTGATGTTGTCCTGTAGTTGGTGAACGCCTGGATGCCCTGCCACATGCGCCATGTGTCTTTGCTGGTCTCAAAATGGTTGTGGATTTTCTGAGCGTGTGTGTGCTTCCTGATACCCCTGGACAGTTTGGCCCTTGCTGTTCTTAGGGCCACTCTGTCACGTATTTGATGTTGAATATTCCTCCAAGTTGGTGAAGTTGCCATCAGTTGCCGCTTCCCTGAACATGTGCCAGTCAGTGTGTTTAAAACAGTCCTGAAGAGCAGAGATGACTCCTGTTGGCCAGGTTTTCACCTGCTTCAGAACCGGTTTAGAGTGTCTGACTAGCAGTCGGTATGCTGGGATTACCATAACAGAGATGTGGTCTGAGTAGCTGAGGTGGGGCGGGGCTCCACCTGGTATGCGCCAGGGGTGTTTGTATAAACAAGATCCAGCACGTTCTTCCCTCGTTGCAAAGTCCACATATTGATGGAATTTAGGACTAGAGACTAGCACTGAGTTCTTGCATCATTCCATGTTGATGTAAACACACAAGCCACCGCCGGCAACCTTAACACACAGAGATGTATTTCTGTCGGCACAGAACAAGCTAGCCCGTCTAGCTGAATGGTGGCATCTGGAACTCTGTCGCTGTAAGATGCAAAAAAAAAAGATTTCTCTGAACTCATGCCGCATAGTTTGCTGTAGTCAGATGTAATCTGATTTATTGTCCAGGGAGCAGACATTGGAGAGCAGGACTGATGGGAGAGCCAGCCGGCTAGCGTTTGTTTTTAGCCTAGCATGGACCCCCGCCCTTTTACCGCACTTCTGTTTTCTTGCACACCGTTTGCGACGTCCCCTGCCCCGGCCATCAGCATCAGGCGACGTGTTCCTGGTTCCCGCAGAAGCCGAGATTGCATAGTCTCTCCAGGAGATCATCATGCAGAGTAGCTGTAGTGTATTTTCTGCATTTTGTGAGTGTCTGGCGGTTGTATACACAAACACCGGTAGCTCCGATGTCCATGCTCCGTTAGAGGTCGGTCAAAACAAACAAAAAGCACCATATTGTGTCCGGAGCGGCCGCTGCCCACTATTGTCGCGCCGCCATCTTGGAACAGTCAATTTATTAATCAATAACTAATCAGCATTTATCTTCCAATAAGGTATTGATTTAAAAATTATTAAGATCCAATAATCACTTAACCTGCTGCGATTCTATTATAGTTTAGAAGTTAAAAACTTATTAAGAGTTTTACTAGAATTACTTAAAAAGTTATAAATAGGAGCATATTTTCTTTCCAAGATGGCATGTCAGTAAGAAATAGTACAAGACAGGTGTCCGTGCTGTCATGAAATATGTTGAGACCCTAATGAATTTACATTTACACATTTGGCAGACGCTTTTATCCAAAGCGACTTACAGTTCATTCAAGTTATACATTTTGTCAGTGCATGTGCTCCCTGGGAGTTGAACCCACAACCTTTGTGTTGCTATCGCAATGCCCTACCAACTGAGCTACAGGAAAACTAAAGGAATTAAATTGGAATAAAAGCATATATTGTAACTAGTTTTTATTCACCTTTGGCACAGTAATAAAACTTATGAGAGAAGGTCTTATCATTATATTTTCAGAACATTCTCCTGGCTGAATGAGAGAACTAGACACCTCGGCCTTGAGGAGCTGTGTGTGTATGGATGTGTGTGTGTTATAGGATGGATCAAGAGAAGCGTGAATAAGCACGTAAAAGGCGATGACCTATGACTTGTTTAGGCTGTTTCTGGACTTATGTGTCATATGTGACAATCTATGGAACATGGAAAAAGATTATATGCCCTAAGAGTGCTGATATAGATACTTACTGATATGGAAATGTTTTGGGTTCTTAAGAGGTTGCTACAGACCATCTATATCCTGACCAATCAGAATTGAATATTTGCGTAAGTTATGACGTAGATTATGCTGGCATAAGTACTACTGGTTTTAACAAAACAGCAGGTTAGCCTTTTGAACCCCTTGTGAGTGGTGAGCTGACTTCTGCTGGCAAAACTACAATCAAATTTTCTTCTAAATTGACATCATCTCTGCTTCCTTGTCTTCATTCATCATAACTGGTCTATGGGTCCTAACTGTAAATACCCTACACTAGGATTATCACAAATAGGTGGAACATTACTAGGAGCTTGGAAGGACAAGGGACATATTAGAGCCCTTTATGATAGATAGACCCTAGACCTGGCATCCTTGAATCACCATCCTGAAGCCAGCACAGAGTTTGTTTATGATTACCCCTTGCACCATAGCTAGATATCAAATACAAGTCATAATTAGCAGTGAGTCTAGAGGCAGTGAGTGAGGATCCATGTGCAGTTTATTGAGAAACAAACTCAATGTAAACAGGCAAGGGTCGGTACCGGCAGACAGATATAGCGAAGGCAAGGCAAAAATCATAATACAAAAGCAGTTCAAAGATCGGGCAGGCAGCGTAGTACAAACAATCCAGACCCAAACAGGCAATAAGAGGTAGGCAGCAAGAATCGTATATCCAAAAGTATAGCCAAAGCAGGGCCAAAAACACAGAAGCGATAAACCACAGAAGCGATAAACCACAGAAGCGATAAACCACAGAAGCAATAAACCACAGAAGCGATAAACCACAGAAGCGAAAAACCAAAATCGCTCAGAAATGCTCACAAGTCTTCACAAAACAAGACTTCACAATAGAGTATGGTATAGACAGGGTTTAAATAGTCAGTTAATGAGGGAAAAACTATTGAACTATTCCTCTTTTTTTTGTGTGCACAGCAGATGAATAAACACTTTGCACTGCTTACATCTAACTGCTGCTCATTCAAAGGAAATATAAGATAATAATCATTATAATAAGCTTAGCTAATATAAACTATTGGACAATAACACACTTAGATGTAAATATGCTCTGGATCAATTGATCTGTTATTCTAAATACTAATTCTCAATTCTAAATCTGGATAATAAATCACAAACTCAGACAAAAAGTGTTGCCACCATGTTTGTATTTTTTGTATTATTATTTTCTTCGGCCCTTTGGAATCTCTTTGCATGTGATCTCAAGTTCCTGAGCCAGAGAGAGCATGAAGGATGTCTGAGAATACTTCAGCCCTGTGTTGAGTTCGCTTGGCTAGGTGCTCTTGGGAAAGCTGAGCTAGATCTACCCAAATCCCATCTGATACCATTCCTCAAAAGTGAAATATGGAATTCCAAATGTCTGGACTCTGTTTATGCCAGCAGCACAACAGACCAAAGTTTTATAACTCCAGATATTCGTGCAAAAATTTAGTTGCCTGTTTTGTTTTTAACACACACACACACATACAGTCAGAACACCATGTAAGGGCTCTCTGCTGTTCCTGCAGACATATCGTCATCTTGTTGTGTCAGATGAAGATAAAAATGTTTGTAAATCCAGTTTCTGTGCAGAAACATATGACTTTCACCTGGAAATAATTCTGCCAAGCCAGAATGATTTGTCTTTTTCCTGTTTAAAGATAGTTGTAATTGTTAAGATGCATCTGTCTCACTGCTTGTTGCTTGTTTACATATGTTGGAATAATGTTACGAGGCGGCTGGTTGCACAAACCTCAGTGTTATAATTATTTATCAAGCAATGGACGGGGCAGAGGGAACAGTATCACTTAACTGCAGTTTTCCTGAAAAAGGGCAAACTTTAGTTGGACTGTGGAACATGTACATGCAGTTAAATAAACTGCAATACAAACATGAGTCACACAATGGCTGTTTTCTTTTTCTTTATAAGAGAGTGAGAGAGACAGAGAACAGCTCAATAAACTGCAATACAAACACCTATCTAAATGATGTTTCTCTTGCAAAAAATAAAGACAAGCTTAATGACTGTTTTTATCAGAAGAATTTTTATGGAAATGACTTGAAACAAATTGTATAATAACGAATGAGTGTCTCTTGATATATGATTGATTACACAGTAAAATAAAAATTGTCATGGATCAGCCAGGCTCTCCCACCAATCAATTACCTGTCCCCGATCACACACATTTCACAATCAACCAATCACTACCCAGCAACCAGCTCAGCTCACCCATACACCAATAACAACTGACCAACTTGCCTGAATACTAACCAGTTACCGTCATTTACAAATAAAGCCATCCCTATTTAAGCACACACTAAGCACTCATTTATTGTCCGGCTACATGAACTACTTACCTTTAACTTTTCCTCCATCCACCAGAGAACTGAACTAATAAACTTTTCTATTATCACTCACCTGTTTATATCTGTTTCAATAAACTTTACTTCTTTATACATCATCATCTAAGTCTGGTATATTGTAAAATTTCAGCTAGAATTTTTAATACTAGAATTTCGGTCATAATATTAATATTTAAATAATATAACAAAATAACAACAGAAAATAGTTTAAAAGTAGCTCAACTGCAGAATTGACAACACTGGCTAGGCCATCAAGTTTTACATAATTAATAGGACGTTTCGAATGTGTTCTAGGGGGTCATGAGCTCATGAGATTTGGAGATAGCAGTTGTATTTAATTTAAGTATCAATTTAGTTAATACTCAGATGTTTCTCCTAAAATTGCTTAGGAAAAATGAAAAAATGGAAACAAATGAGACAATTATTAAAATACATTAAGGAGTATGGAGCTCTAAAATTATTGTAGATTGTAGCTATAATAATCTGGATTTGGGTAAATTTGATGAGAAATGTTTAAGTTCTCATTGCAGTCTTCAATAATTTTAACTTGATTGCAAACTTGGCAAATCTGAGCTCAGTTTGTGATATTGTTAAGATCCCTCCTGAAACTCTAATGGAAACATTTGTGAGATTTCTGTTTCTTTCTCAGGTGAAAATATATGAGACATAGGAGTCTTAGGCAAACGTTTCCATTTGCTGTCCATTTAATCTCATTGCTGTCTACAAGAAATAATTGAGATATTAAAAAGATCTCAACTTTTTCTCATCTCATCTCATCTGTAACTTTTTCCCTATAGGTAGGGTTAGGTTGTCACTAACCCTAACATAGTAGTGATTGTGACAAGTTAACTGTTACCTAACTTGTAATGTCAAAATAAGATTATTTTGAGATCATAATTGCCTGCACATTTTTGGTCATTTCGATCCACTTACATATATCCAAGCCACTTCAAAGAAGTCCCAAATGAACCAACAAGGTTATTACCAAATTCAAGGCATCAGAGAAATTGACATGGCCCTCTTAGTTCTTGTGGTCAATATCAAAACAGTCCAGGAGAGAAATGTGAGCGCTTAAATAACCTGAGGGTGGTGTGTTTCATTCTAAAACTGTAGAAGTGAGGCAGAGGTCCAGACTCTAGCTCTGACAGTGGCAGCTGTGAAAACATCTGCTCTAATAACTCTTTATGAAAAAGCAGAATGGCCATCAATATGAGAGAGCGTCAGCTAAGGGCCATTTTTAAAAAGGTGTTTTTTACCCCCTCAAACATTTTGTGTGGATCTTTAACACAACCCACACCTCCCCAAAAGTCATTTGGCTGCCAGTTAGCATATTCTTTTTGCTTTGCTTGGCTAGGACCTGCTAATCCGAATTGTTATCAGCTGTCTGCCAGCAAACTGCGGGAAACTGCCAGCAATGCGGGAAAATATTTTAGATCTACAAACTCAGAGATACTGTCACAGGACTGCAATGAATGTACTCATATTTACTGCTATGCAAACTGATTAGCATTCTTCTCCCTAGCTTTAGGGTCAAAGCATAAAGCGATCAATTTATTAGAAGAAAATACATTATAAACACTGTTAGATACATTTTTTGCTCATAATGTCAAATTCTGGAAATAATTGTAATTTTTATTAAGAATAATAACTTTTTGTTCAATCACATAACAATGGCTTTCAGATTTTAGTATACATTAAAACTTTAGTTTCCCTTTTGAGGAAACTCAACACTACATCAAGGTGCATCCAAGTCCGAACAAGTGTAAAATCAAGCCTATTTATAGGTAGGTCAAGGTCATGTGACAGCATTGCACGCCACAAAGCCTTTAAAATGTGCCTACAAAATACGTACCAGTTTAGACTTTCATTTTAACTCCAGGCCCTCAGGTCTTTCTGGGTTGACAAATCTATTGCTGTTCCTGATGTTCTCTGTGGCAGTGTGTCACAGAATCTGGGGCAGGCCTTCCTCAATGTAGCATAATAGGCATTATCGTTCCCCATAGCCCAAACTTGATGCAGCATCGAGTTCCATCATCACTTTGCCACACTTTGGTCTTGCCTGCAGACTTCCTTCAGATTTAAAATCTAATGACGTATTTCTCAGGCACCTTTTAAAGGCTTTGTGGTGCAGAAAACTACATCACATGACCTTGACCTGGCCATAAATAGGCTTGATTTTACACGTTTGCACACCTCAAGTGGTTTCCCCATAGCGCCAAGTTTGATGCAGTGTCTTGTTCCCTGTCTAAGGGAACTGGGTTACAGAGGTAACCTGAAAAGTTTCTGTTGATAATCCTTTTACTCACACTGTATTGTCTGTAAAAGGTTGAACTTGAGGATATCAGCTGGATTTAATTAAAATGTCTAGGAAAGATGTTATGGCAAAACACAATAATTTATCATGTTTAATGACATTTTTAATAACACTTCCAAGAATGACATTGAAAGGTTTAAGAAGTCCTAAGTAATACTGGGAAAAGCACAGGGTTGCTATTCATTGCCATGTTTACATTTACATTTACATTTAGTCATTTAGCTGACGCTTTTATCCAAAGCGACTTACAAATCAGGACAGGAAGCAACTTCGATTACAATAAGAGGCAACAGTGAATAAGTGCTATACACAGGGCTCAGGTTTTCCAACACAATATAAGAGGTTTTTTTTTTTTTTCCCACAAGTAGAAGTGGGGGTGTGTTAGTAAATTAGTCACGGAAGAAAAGACGAAAAAGATGAGTTTTTAGTTGTTTCTTAAAAAAGGCTAATGTCCATGTATATACACACCTCCTCCTAATCAGCCCGGTTATTTAAAACCAGGACTTCAGTGTACTCATTGTGATGTTTTTTTAACATGTATTTCAGAGTGGTATCCATTGTTGATCACCTGGTGCTGAGTTTGATTGTTTGCTGCCTGCCTATTGTTTTCGCTTTGGACTACATTGTTGATTGTTTGCTGCCTGTCCGTTGTTATATATGGAAGCCCGTTTCGCCACTGAATAAAAAAAAAAAAAATTGCGACTTTTTCTGAATTCTGAGAAAAAAAGTCAGAATTGCAAGATATAAACTTGCAATTGCGAGAAAAAAAGTCAGAATTGTGACAAAATCTATGGAAAAATATCAGAATTGCAAGATGTAAAGTCGCAATTCTCAGAATAAAAAGTCACAACTGAGATTGACCTTCACTGGAGTGTCAAAGACAAAGACGTGTCCACGGACGGTAGGATGCCTATAACAACGGACAATGTTATAGAGGATTATTTTCAGCGCGGTTTCACTAATAGAGAAATCTTAATTTTATTGGAGGAATTACAGAACATAATTCCTGCATAACGTTCTCTCAAGAGTCTCAAACGACGGCAAAATATCTGTAACATGACGTTAGCTGGATGAGCACAGGAACACAGACGGAGGAGTGGAACTAGGAACATCGAAACCAAATAGCTTTAATTTTCTTCCAAAACAGGCAACAAGGCTTATACAAATAATGTCCATGAACATGCAATCACTGACAAATAACAGACCCAAAAGGAGAACTTAAATGGTGAGACAGAACAGGGTAAAACAGGTGCTGGGAATGAACTAATTACTAAACATGAACAGGAAACTGTCCAACTAAGGATAAACAGGAAGTAAACTAAAACAAAAGGAAAATCAAAAGAACAAAACAAATGTCCATAACTATGACAGTACCTGCAGTATCTGCCCAGTCAGATCTCTGACAGCAACTCAGTTGTTTCATCTTTTAAAGTAATAGTTCACCCAAATTGAAATTTCTCTCATACTTTACTCAGCCTCATGCCATCCTAGGTGTATATAACTTTCTTCAGCTGAACACAATCACCTCATCCAGTTTTGTAAAGGCAGTGACTAACGTCTGAGATGCTGAAGCTCGTAGGAGGAAATCATGGGGGATAGGGTGAGTCAGGACCCACCCCATCTAAGGGATGTACCCCAACCAAAAATCATTAAAAGCCACACTATGTATTGTAAATAATATAATGGTATATACTTAAAATAATCATGTAAGTAGTAAAACAACACAAACGCAAAAAGGGCAAATGTTTACGTTTTAGAAACATTTTGAGTTCCCCTCTCTTGCATCACAGCGCTTTGGTTCATTGTCTGCTCTTACTCTTCACCTCACACAAGTCCAGTAAGAAAACAAAGTTCTTCCAAAGTTGTGGAACTCCAGTAAGTAGGTTGTCAAGACTATTTTATTCACTTTAAACGGATGAAGTGATTCTTTTATCCTTAATACAGTTGATGCTGAGTCATTAATAAATCATTCATGAAAACATTATGATAACTGAAATATTTTTTCATTAGTCCACTTTGTTAGTGATTATAACATTACCTTGCTTGTTTGGTAGCTTGTTTAATACTGTAGCTTTATAGATAGCAAATCATCCACTTTAACTACCATGGTGATAAACCTATGTGTGAACTAATTTTAGGCTAGTATTGTAGATCTACTGTTGCGTTGGATTTTGCTTAATATGGTGTTAAGTGGCAGATCAGTGGATTTGCTGCGGTTGAATATCTAAGAGACTTACTCTGACTTAGATGAAACTTATTATGTGGGGGACACAGGATAATGAATAATAATATCACCGTGTATTGTTTCCCCAACTGTTAGATGCAATTTATGCCCATATGCATCCTTTATAAAAGTAATCCATACTCCAGTGGGTCATTAAATGTTTTCCAATGCTAAACAATACATGTTTTATAGAAAATGATTAATGCATTTTATGACAAGTCGTGAGATATGCAAGAACCAATGAGATTCAAAGTTATCGATGTGGAGTCAGAGTGTGCCACAATATTGGGTGTGCTAATTCACATAGATATGTTTACATTTCAAATGTGACATATTAATTGCTGAATATGCTCAAAATATATTACTGGTTTCTTTTACAAATTGTTTTGCTTCAGAAGTCATTTATTAACAAACTAAAATCACATGGATTTCTTTAATGAAGTATGGATGCACTTTATAAAGCTTCGGTTTTGGGCACTATTTGGACACAAATGCCATGACAAAGCTGGGAAGAGCAATAATTTAATACAACCCCGACTGTGTTTGGCTAAAGAAAGAAAGTCATATACACCTCTTTTAAAGAAATAAAACCAATCCTGTTACTGTTCTCCTGAAATGACCCTGCTGAAGAAAACAACTGGCTAATAGGACTTGTGTAGTTTAATTATTTTAGGAGTATATGATTTATTTCAGCTGGTCAGGCTGTCACTCTGTCGTCACTCCTGTCAAACGCCACAGCTGTCCAACAGAATGCAGTGATCTCAGGGAATAATGAAGTTATCCTCTTCAGACCACAGCCTGACCTATGCTTTTGTTCATTTGGAAACAGGGATCAATACAGGAAATGTGTAAATGTGCAGGGTAACATGGTAGACGACTGCTGAGTCATTTGCAACATTAGCCGTGTGTTGACTAAAGTAAGGTAATGGTAATAAAGTCAGCACTCTGATCACTGCGGGCTGGGATATGTATATGCCAATTAGGCGTCAGACAGCACTGTTGATGACAGATTCGCTTTCTCTTTGGAATTTTCCTTGGGTAAAGTGATTCCTCACAGCTGCTGTTATAACTGACATCTTGCAGTGATTTAATCAATGATTTAGTGGTACATAACAGGAAATTAATCTAACAACTGAATTAAAATCTTGCACACAGCATTACAAAAATCACACAATTTATTCAATATAATAAACTAACTTGATTTAACAAGCTTGATGTAGAGGCGAGACAAGGGAGGCTGGATCCAAGTGCAATGTGTGTTTATTAAACCCAACTACAACTAGACTACAAAACAAGATGGTGAATAAACAGGAAAAGAAACAATGACTTAATGGAGGACAACAGGCAGGCCTATGATCTAGGAGTTCAGGGGACATAGGGAGTTCCTTATCTGTCTCTGGGGAGCTTCAGCTGTCTGCAGGGCTGAGACCTCTGAGACTACCAGACTTAGAACCTCCAGAGCTGGTCCCTCAGCACCCCTGGGATGGGCAACTCTGGGGCATCAGAGCTGAGGCAAAAGCCCCAGGTGAGGGGAACTTTCTCCCTCTCCTCCCCTTGAGAAAAGAGAAGCCTGGGGGAGAGCTGATTACTAAATACTGTACTGATTGCTAACTATAGGGTACAAGTTTTATAAGTGTGTGAGTGTTGATTACAAAATTCAGTTTTGGTTTGCAAATCTATGAGCACAGTTTTATACTTATAATACAGTTTACAAATTCAATACATATTAGAAATTACCCAAAATATTTCTACTTTACAAACCAAAGAGAGCTTCATATAGTTTTTATATAAAGAAAGGCAAAGGATTTCTGTTTTTTTTTACATTTTTCTAACTTTTGGAAGTGAGAATTTTTTTGGGGATGATTATTTTCAGTTGGAAGCCCCGAAGTGATATCAACTTACCCCGCCTTTCCTTCTTCTGAGTGAGAATACTACACTAGACACACTACATTTTCCGACCAGATTAACTGACACACAGTGACATTATATCATTGACATAACATGCAAATAAGTGGTAAAAACCTAATTGTGCATTATTTTGTGGGTGTCACATGTTGCCCCATCACAGCTCCAACTTCCCCCACCCTTTGTTGCCTATGCCTAAATCTGCCACTGTAAATTGTGTGCGCTTGGTTTAAGTCAGGCATAACTATTTTTGCTTATATGTAGGGTAAGAGATCTGAACACACTCAAAACTCCTCCTGTAAACTTCACTCATACATTATCTTGCACCATTTGTACTACATCAATTATATTACACATCATGCATTAAGAAAATATATGCTATTATATTTTAAAACAATTAGATTTGCACTGTGATTAGATTGATTACAAAACAATACTCTAACAATCACTCAGAACACCTTAGCAACCACAAAAAAGCAGCAGTCTGGCAATTACCCTGAACACCCTGGCAACCACATTACAATGCTTTTGTTACACATTTTCTAACATGTTTTGTGTGGTTGCAAATGCTCACATCTCTGTCTTGGCAACAACCCACAATGGCAACACCCTAGCATTAGTTTATCATGGGTAAGCACCAATTACATTTTAGGTTTTAGATTTAGTTTTATAGTTTTTCCAAAATGAATGTGAAGTACAATGAAGTACACTTCCAGTCCAATTCAGCTATACAGTATGCTGATAGAAATAGCCCAATGTTTTTAAAATTAAATTCTTGAACCAAAGTGCTTTTCTTCATCACCTCCAGATGGATTAAGATAAGATCCACTAATGATGTGGACTAAGCTTTTATTAACTCAACAATGCACCTCTAGGGAGTTTTTTAAATGGAATGTGCTTGGAATTAACTGACAAAAGTTTATTTTGGTAGCAGGAACTTCTAGAATTTCTTTTTTAAATGTAATCACCCTTCAGAAAAAAAAAAACACAGGACAGATTTGCCATTGGGCTCATTTGACTTTCATAAAATGAAAATTGTGGACTTTCAAAGCCAATGGGCTGGCAACCTGGGGTTTACAATGTCTCAGATAACCAAGTTTCCAGAAAATGTCAGCAGGCTGTGACCAAAAAAGCTTATCTGCTTTGGCATACAATGAGTATGCATCAGAGAATTCTAATGCAGAATTACAGAGCAAAAACTAACATTCATCTTCATCCATGTCCTATGCCAAATGTCTAATAAAGAATTGAATCTGTTGTCTGAAAACACTGAGGCACACACAATTGTGCATCTGCCAGTTGGATTCCATGGATACATTTGACATTTGCCGCCCCAAAAAACATGCAGTTTAGTCATATGGCAAGTGTAGAATGGAAAAGTGTAGCGTGCAATAAATCATGAAAGGTTTGCTCATGACACTGTGTGGCTGTAAAGCTCATGTTCTGTCATATTTCACCAAGCCAAAGACAATAATTAGCTTTCAACTGAGGGCACTGTAAGATCTCATTTGTTTGTGCAGGACCTCATGGTAAGCTGACTGTGACACAAAACCTATGACTTTTAAAAGACAGACCAGTGGACAAAGTCAATGTTATCCTAACACATAAAAGGGATACAATCTATTGTAATAAAACTTAATTGTGTTGAGATTTTTAAAGCATTGGAAAGTAAGGAATAGTTCATCCAAAATTGAAAATCTGTTTATCATTTATTCACCATGTAGTATGATGTTCCATTTATCGCTTTTTCACATGACAGACAAATGGAAATGGTCCTGTCAAGATCCAAAATTACAAAAAAATACACCATCAAGGTAGTCGATGTGACTGGGGCACTACAGTATATCTTTTGATACCTTTGAATTTAATTGAAAATCTCCCCCTGCTAAAACACTTAAATAATCTGTGGTTTTCACACTTCCTAATTAATTGCTTTATGAGGCAGAAGCACAAATGAAATTAGAGTGTTATGGCAGAAAGCAGGATTTAACATCTCACAAAAGAAAGCCATAATGGTTTGGAACAACATGAGGGTGAGAAATAATAACTTAATTATTAACTATAGTTAAGAAAAGCTTAACTATTCAGTAGACACTTATAGCACTAACATATTGCTCAGTTATAATAAACATGGTGTTCTTATGCTATTTGGGGTTAGGGTTAGGGGTGTAAACATTACACTCACTGTCACAAGGTCACCCCTTTACGAAACTTAATTATGATTTCATTACAAAAAAACATGGGTACAGTTGTTAAACCATAACAACCACATATTAACAAACCATAATTTGCCAAACACAAATTAAACAGCCACAAAGCAACCATAGTTTAACCATGGTGTTTGTTGTAAAACTGTGGTTATACAAAGGGTAGTTAATCCACCAATAAAGGGGGGTGGGTGGGTGGTGGTTATAATTGGGTCACATTCACCTGAAACATCACTATTATTTCAAGTCTCTTTTTCATAACCAACATAAGAGCTCTTTAAGATTAACATGTATGACTGAAAACCACAATGGACAAAACAAAGAGTTTGATGCATGAAGCAGTCAGACAGGGTCTTCCAGATGTTGCAATGCTCTCCATGTGCAGCACTGTGACTTCACAGTGATGTCATGAGTAAAGCACGCCTCATGGCAGCTGGACAGGTACATAGAGATTGATGCAATGCGTTCTGTAGGCCAAACACCACAGACCACATACTGATGTCTCAAGGTTACCATCAGGTTTCAGCAGATCGCCTGACACTTTGCATAGCTGAGCTGGCATGTTGATCTCTTTGTGACTAATGTAGGACTTTGCTTTGCTTGATGATGCTGTTCTCTCCTTTAATCTCATTTCGCTCTGATCTCAAAGCAGCTGTTTCCTTTACACATCTAAATGGTAGATACTGTTTAGCTTTTTCTGGGAAAACGAAGTGAATGTGTCATTCTGACTGAACATTTTGATTGATGTATGCAGAAGATTGCATTTTTGTGTTTCTGATAAAAGCAGAAAATATTTTTTTTTCGCAGACACTTTCTGATAAAAGAACATAATATGGGTCAGTACTTTGCAAGCGTATGTAACCCTAACCCATGGAAACATCCCGTCAGACTGAACAAGACTGAAAAAGAATCTTTAAACAAGACACTGTGAGAGATACATATCCATACTAACATAGCCCCCTGAATGCTTCTCTCCCAACCCCATACGTATGCTCTATATAAATGGGTGGTCTTTGGTAAAAGTTACAAAGCAGAATCCGATGAGAACACATGCAAAGTCAATCTGGCTCACGCTCAAAGCTGAAAACAACCTAGGCAACCAAGTTATGACTGGACAGATGCTTTATAAAGATCATTTCCTAATGTGCTATGTTTTTGAAGCGGGTTACTCTGAAAGACAGGAGATGACAACAATAGGTAACAATCTTTACAGTTGACCTCATTTTTGAGGGGGGGGGGTTAATTTCACTCACTTTGGACATCTCTTTGGGGTGTATTAATTCATCATGTAAAATAGAGGTCAGAGTTTTGGAACAGAAGTAAGAAAATGTTACTGTCATGCTTGGCAGTAGAACATTATGGTGGTGCCTCCAGAGACATGCTATTCACTGGCCCTCCCCAGAGACAAAGATGAATGCTTGCATCTTTTGTTTTAATCTGTTCATATTAAAGGATATGGAGTACATGTATGGACAGAATGTAATTGATAACTCCTAACTTGGGTCATAACCTTATATAGTATAGTAAATGATAGATGTCCCTGCTCTTTATACCAATTACATATTTTCATTGGTTCTGTCTCACTTTTTGTCTTTTATTAATGTAGTATTTAGTCATTTGCTACTACTGGCCCAAATCCTACTGCTTTAGGCGAACTAACAAACCCAGTGAACCGTGTCTTAAAGATGAATAAATATTGGTCAAGTCTCCAAGTCTCTTTTGAGACAAACCTTTATCAAGCCAACATAAAGTTCATAAATAGTACTTGTTGTTTTTTCCAAAAGCTGTCAGCTTAAGATATCTCACAGGAAGGAGATAAGACAAGTTTTATGCTAAATTGTTTTATTTTTCTATTTGCCTAATCACATAACTACAGATCTGCACAGCTCAAGAGACAGTCTATTCACACCAAAGGACCATATATAATGCAGACAACACTGCAGCATTATGAGAGTTGTAGATAAGATGACGCCTGCAAATTTCTTCAGGTGGGAGAACAAATGCAGGTTCTGGGCCTTGATGTGTCCTTGATTTTGTCCGTTTCTGGAATATAAATCATTTAAAGGTTACATATGAATTATTTGAAAATGGTTAAATCAGATAAAAACAGACACAGTGAGCTGCTAAAAACACAAGCTTACCCCAGAATGAACTTCCATGCTGGTTGAGACTGGTGGACCTACATATTTTTACTGTTCACAAGCAAAACATCTCTGATGAAGCTGGACAACCAGCAAACCGGTTCTGATGCTTCAACCAGAAACTGTTCTAAGGTGTTCTAAGGCATTAGAAACAGCAAGGGCCAAACTGTCCCAGGCCATCAGAGACACAACACAAATATGCACTTTCAGCACAGTGACAACACCTGGCGCATCTGGCAGGGCATCCAGCTGATCACAAACTACAAGACACCTTCACCTGCTTGTAACTGTGATGCTTCCCTTCCAGATGCACTGAACGACTTCTAAACTTTGTCTCACCACAGCTAATGTAAGGGAAAATATGCGGAGTCAACCCACGTAAGGACCAGACAACATTCCTGGCAAAATGCTCAGGGAATGTGCAGACCAACTGAATGTGCAGACCAACTAGTAGATGTCTTTACTGACATCTTCAACATTCCCTAAACAGCGCCATTGTTTCAGCATGCATTAGGACCACCACCATTGTCCCCGTGCCAAAGAAGTCTACAGTGTCAGGCCCTCCATCTGGCCCTTACACACCTGGACAACAAGGACACATATGTTCGAATGCTGTTCATAGACTTCAGTTCAGCCTTCAACACTATCATCCCCCAGCATCTGATTGGAAAGCTAAACCTGCTGGGCCTGAACACCTCCCTTTGCTGGATCCTGGACTTCCTGACTGGGAGACCTCAGACAGTCCGGATCATGAACAGCACCTCCAACACCACCACACTGAGCACTGGAGCCCCCCAGG
>JAZGTI010007985.1:0-20816 GCA_036877585.1 Botia kubotai
TATGTGAGAATCAGGCCGAATTTTAAATCTATTTACTAAAGACCTTTTGCATCTATTGCATTGGTACTGTACATGTGTCCATCTGTACATTTGTCTTTTTTCTTTAGAAAATGTAAGTGTTGTAATCCCTATAATATAGTGACCTGGATTCACACTTATTAATATACACTGAATTATTTTTTACCATTTGATTATGCTATGAAGTTAAAGTAATGTGACTTGTACAACAGATTCTTTATCTCCAGCATTATTTTTAATGTATATTTCTTATTTCAGGAGGCGTATGGTGATGTGACTGACAGGCGAAAACTCAGAATGCGTCTTGGATGTAAGAGCTTTAAGTGGTTCTTGGAGAACATCTACCCTGACATTCAAGTTCCAGAGGACAGGCCTGGGATGTTTGGAATGGTGAGAGAAGACAACCTTTACAATTTACATGAACCGACAGTAAAGCAGAAAAGTCAGTGTGATTTTAAATTGCACTACCCATGAATCCCATAATCCTGAAACTAGCTCCACCAATCAGAGCGGCGTTATCATGGCAATAGGAATTGAGCCAATATACACAGCAGTAAAAACAGATGCTTCCATTGTAACCAACATAGTTCTGCACCGCAGGCGAGTGGCATTATGTAGCTACAGGACGTTAACGTTGGTCTTTCTTATTTTAACTATAGCTGAAGAATAAAGGAATGACCAACCACTGCTTTGACTACAACCCACCTGATGATCATAATATGGCTGGTCATCGTGTCATTCTTTACCCATGTCATGGCATGGGGCAAAACCAGGTAATTCTGAAAGCTACTGCACTGCTTCCATTAGTTACTCAAACATGACAATTCTGTTATTAAATACTCGTTCTCAACCCATATGTTGCTTCTTTTGTGAGACACAGTAGTAGACTTTTTGAAGAATCATTACGCAGAATCATAACAACAGTCATACAATGACAGTTCACAATGACCAGGGGCTGTAAAATTCCAACATTTTGGGCTACATTGGAGAAGTGTTATTGTTAAATTAGTTGCTTAATTATAAATTATTGCATGAGCTTTGAAACATTACTTTGTTTTGTATTCCACAGAAAAAGTAGGTTTGGAACGACATGTGGGAGAGTAAATAATAACAAAATTTTTTTTGTCTCTGCTATTCTATTCACAGTCACACAATAGCATACACAGACATCATTCTTGCCAGAAATATACATCAAACATGTTTTGTGGCTTTGATGTATTATTAAGACAACCTCATAATACGTTGCAATAAATAGCTTGTTGTGTACTGTACTGCACAGTTGTTTTTAAAGTGGCTCCTGCAGCCTGGCACAGCAGTGTGACTTCATACATCTCCCGCTCTGTGGGGAGGCAGGCGAACCCTGGAGACTCATCAGTGCACGATATGAGCCATATGTACAGCACAACAACACTTTTCTAATGAAGTCTCTCTATGAATGTGAGATAAATGCTCCTCTGTTTCAGCTTGATGCTGTACATTTGTCTCTTTCAATCTGACTGAGCCTCAGATTAGGGAAAGTTCTCCAAAAATTCTTTTGTAATTTACCCTCATATCATTCCAAACCTGTTGGACTTTTGGCTTATGAGGAACACAAAAAGATGTGATGTAAAGTATTCATGGCACCCATCAAATATCTTCATTTGTATTCCATAGAGGAGAAAAGTCATATAGGTTTGAGGGTAAATAATGAAAAATATTTGGGGGGGGTGAACTGTCCCTTTAAGATTTTGATGCGATTAATCTCACTTTGCATGCATATCTAATTCTAAAGGCTTCTTGTCTTTGTGTGATAGTTCTTTGAGTACTCCACACTCCAAGAGATCCGTTATAACACGAGGGAGCCTGCGGGCTGCGTCGTAGCTGATCCTGTTTCCACCTTCCTTACGATGCATCACTGCAGCAAGCCCCGGGAACCTGTGCCTGAAGACCAGAAGTTCTTTTTCAGAGAGGTGAGATCATGAAACGTCAGTGCACTCTGATTGTGTTTCTGTAGCTCCTCTGGTAGGGTATGGCGCTTTATTTACAGGGTTTACAGTAGCCGGACTAGAATTGTGCACACTAATAAGCATACTTTACAGACTTAAAGCACAGAGACCTCATTATGGCCAAGAACATACCACATTAAAGTGTTACTTGAGAAAGTCACGGGCAGCATGTCAAGGGGTTTCGGTGTGACTTGCAGTGAAATTTCAGTAGCAAACCTTAGTGTGAACTCCTTACGGGTACTTTGAGCACCTTAAGGCCAGTGTGACGACAGACAGAGATTCTGGGGTTGGCTAAGCTTGCTGTTCTAGTTGGCCTATGGTAATATCCTAAAGTATTCAGTGAGACAGAGAGAGAGAGAGCACACAAAGACCTTTCTGGCTTGTTGTGGGAAGGTGTGCTGTTACTTTTCTAAGAAATCAGACATTTTTCCTGGTGAATGGAAAAAAAGAGTGGAAAAAAATCCTATAGGCTTATATAGAAACCATTCTAGAAAATGCCTAACAGTGCCCTAGCAACCATACAGCAATGCTCTTGCATTCACCCACATCATAGGAACATCATAGGAACTGCATATCAGTGTTGTTCCACCCAAAATGCTAATTTACCCCCCTTTTTTATTCTTAAGGAAAAATGTATTACTTGGAATGGAAAAATTGCAGTCACTTTTCCCTGTAATGTTTCTCTTTTCAGTTCCTTTGATAACCTCTCATAACCTTTGCATTGGCAGGATGGCACTCTGTACCACGCTCAGACTCAGCTGTGCGTTCAGGCAGTGGAGCGGACTGACTCTGGGAGCCCAGGCCCCGCTCTCCGACCCTGCTCCGTCTCAGCCTTACAAAAGTGGTTCTTTGAAGAAAGAAAATAGCAGAGGTTCTCCTATACCTTTAACCTGCTCTAGAGATAGAGAGGGCCTTTCATATCGGCAGCTCTGACTTCATACCAGTTTATTGATCACGTCTGCTAGAGTTTGACAGTGCCTTTAAAGTACATGACTAATACAGCACAGGCTGTATGAATCAAATGAATCAAAAAGAATCAAAAAGATTAGATAAAGAAGATTTGGTACATTTTTAGTAAAAACACATATTTTCTTAAATACGTTGGAATTGTAGATTTTCATTCCATTTTAAAATTTTAAAAACACTTTACCTGACTTCTCATTGTAAATGCACAGTCTGGTTACTGTTAGCCTGTGTATCCTATTTTCCTCCTTTTCCTCTAGGCAGCTTGTATTTATTTAACATTTTTTACACTTTTTTTTACACCTGTTTTGTCTTTGCTTACTGTAGGTGACTAGCATTTTTAAAAACTCCACATCTGTGATCTGGTTTCTGATCGGAGTCAGATCTTGCTTGCACTTAGTGTCTCTTGGCAGCCTCAGTGAGTATTTTTGGCTGAGTATTGAGGTTAGGCTCCGATAAACCCTAATGCTCTCACTGGCAGTGAACTCGCTGCTATTTGTTTCACGACCACTAGATGGTGCCAAGTCCTCCGTTTTTCTCGACGTCCTGCGGCGTCCATGTTCTCGTTTGGTGCGTGTGCGTCTGTAATTTCAGTAGATCGCTGTGCTTTGATTGAGATGCTGATTTTAGCGCGGGTGAAAAGCGAGAATGGTGATTGTTACTGATATTTGAAAGCGCGTGCTAGTCTAATCTTAGTCATTCACCTGCTGTTGAAAATGGTTTGTTGATTATAGGAGGGCAATAAAACAGAAATGAATATTACAGCAGATACTAGATTGCAGTAGCCAAATTGCTGTGAGTTAGCTCTGTATTATCCTTCATTTGTAGGGAAACAATGCTGAATAGTACATATAAACCTCTTTAAATATGACCACATTTGGGTCAGTTTCCTATGCTGAATAATGTCATCATTAATTTGTTTTATTAACTTATCTCCGACAGTTATTTATTACATCAGTAATTGCTGGTGTCCTTTGTGTGGAAGAGCTGGAAGTGATTTTCTTCACTAAAATGGTTTACGTGCCTTATGCATATAGGAGAGATGTGCTGTTTGACCTTTTTAAAGAAGTTTATGGCATTTTCTCTTGATAAGATTTAGATTTATAAATATATAGTTACATTAACTCATAAGATAAGGGAGAACCTGAACCTTGTCATGGAGCATCAATTTGTTTACTGTGTGCTTTGATTAACAAGTGAGTTTTTGAGAGCATGTGAGATTCAATACTGGACAGATGTCTCCAGGTTCTGCAAAGATAAGCAGGTCTAGAGATTAAGATCTGTGATTTTAAATGGAGGCCTGTTGTGTTGGCACTGGTTGGCTTTCCTTGTCTGTAAAACCTCAGAATGATTAGTGATGATTGTTTAAAGACCGCAACACAGGGCAAAAATCATCAATGTGTGTTTGAATGGTTAAGTGTCCCACTGAAGTCACCGTGTTGCTCTACGCTAAAACCCGTATAGTATTTATATCGTGCGATTCATGAAGTATAAATAAACAGTCAATTGTTAAACAATCAAATCATCCTCTATATAAATTTGGTTTACATTATGTAAGTAGAGGCAGTTTTTCATTTGATGATTTCTGATCTTCAAACTGACCCATAGTACAAGAGAATCAATGGCCAAAAAGGTTTATGTCAACAATAAATATGCACTGCATTATAATGAATGCATTATACATGATTTTATTTTAAATTTAGCACATTTCTTTTAACTGTATCAATGCTGCAAGGAAACTTCAGGTAACATGATGTTGTTATACAAGTGACCTTAACATATCAGAAATGAAGACATCAGGCTTTTTTGTTAATATAATAACTGTTTAATAAAATATGTTAACTTAATTTGCATTTAAATTGTATAGATTTTGCTAGCTTTGCGAAACAAATGTTGCTTGACCGGAAAATTGACTTTACGTTTGAATTTTTAAACGTAAAAATAAAGCCATTGAATAACACCTCAAACGTGTGCATTTAATTTATTCAGGCTAGGAACATTCATGTCATTTCTTTACGGTATGTTCAGTGTATGTTTATGTAATACTGAAAAATTTACTCCTTCACCAACAAATGATCTTACTTCTGCAATATTTTTCTGCATTATTGCGTTGTGCCTCTCCTCTGGAAACAAATGATTTGTATTCTGCCATTTCACCCTGGTTACCAGGAAAAATAAAACATCCCAAAACTTTTCCCTTATACACCACTAATCACATTCACCCTCTGAATCCATCTTTCCATTTTTGTCAGAATAACAAGTACAGAGAGAGAAGATGGAGGTCTTATTGGCAGGCCGATCTGATTGGCTTGCATATGCGGGGCCGTGTATGATGAAGCGTTCATGCCAAGACGCTCCTCAGTATGCGCTCTGCCCCGCAGTCATTCTCAATTACTCATTCATGATGTGCGTCTGTTTGATATTTCATACTGTTCGCAGGCCTCTTTTGTAGGGTGTCATCTGCCTCACGTGCCGGTGTCAAGATGGGATTAGCGCGGAACGTTTCAGCAGGCTTTAGGAAAACAGGGTCATGGAATGAAGCTCTGGAAGTCATCAGATCTTTCCACCATCAGCACACACACGCATTAGATGTGCTTCCATATTTTCATCTTCATCACATCTGTGTGACTTTTCTTTTGTAGCATAGTTTGTGTAGTCAATGCCAAATGGGATTACGACCGCATCACTTTTTAGCTTTAAAAAGGGCATTAAATATTGAAATGATCTGTATGTAGAAAACGGCTCTCACCTCCTTGTGATGCATTTGGGATCTTATATGAAGGCAGCTTGATCGCCCACGTTCCATGTGTTCCATGCTTAACAAGGTCTCTGTATACTCCGGCTTCTCTTTTCAGAGATGGAAATAAGCTTGAATTGGCAAAGAGAGATGAGAATGACACAGACAGATATACACAAACGATTTCTACACGTTCTGTTGAACTAGCTCGTATTAACCAGTGACTGGGCAGCCTTTATTGTCTCAAACGTAGGTTTTCGAACAGGTTAAGCTGTGATATGTATTTCACATTAACCCTAAACCTAATCCTACAATCTGATTGGTTGATAGAAATGTTACAGGTTGAAAAATGGTGTTGATCCAGGAACACGTTCTGGTTGGTGATGTCACGGTGACTGTAAAATCACATGATTTTAGCACATATGGCATTGTTCACACATTGGTCACTGTTAACCCCGTTTTAAATGATTGTAATCCAGGGTTCCTTTGTTTCATGTTACAGAAAGGTTAGGCAAAAAAAGCTTTGTCAGGTTTAAGAGGAGTTTTGATACTTTTAAGGAGGTCAGACAGGGAGACCAGTTGGCAGACAAGCTCAGCACCAGCTAGACCAGACTAGAAGACCAGTCTAAACCAGTTAGGACCAGAAAACCACCTTAGGCTAGTTTTTGTTAACAGCAATGCTCTGTAGCAGTAAAGCTGAAAAAGCTTTAAAGTATGAGGCATTGAATACGATCTTTCATTTTGGGGACATCACAAGAATTATTGATTTCTTACATTTCTTACTTTGTGTTTCTTTTACCACTTTAGATAATAAACAGATTTAGAACTTTTTTAAATTTATAAACTGTCCATTTTAAATGAAGGTATATTGTAATTTAACTTAAAAAATTAAACTCATTTGACTTTGTCTCCTGCATTTATCATTTAAACTTGGACAATGTTTATTTTATTATTTTATTTCACTGGATTTATTTATGGATAATTGCCTTTACTCACCTCTGCCATTTGTTTCTCCTGTCAGAGAGTGAAGCTCTATATCTGCAGTCATATTTCAAAGGATCCATGTAAAATACTTTGTCTTGGAAACACAGACATTACAGACACTGATGGCAGACGCCCTACAGGGGAAGGTAACAGCACAACTCTGTCAGCCTCACCGGTTCCTCTGTGGTTTGAGGTGACAGGAAAAGTTGCTCATTCTAAAAGTACAGCCAACTAACAGACTGTAGTAGTAAAATAATTGCAATACTGTTATTGCTTATATTGTAAACTGTTGTCTTGGGTACATCTATGGAAAATGTTTAATCAATATTGTTTATTGATTCAGAATGAGAAGTTGTGCAGATTACCGTGAATGGTCGTTTTGGAGTGGGGAAGTTGCAGTATGTGTTCATAATGTCTTTTATGCAAAACATTCTTAAGATGTTTGGTTTCTCATGATATGATGCTTTAAAGAATTTACCTTTTTAAGCAGGAAAATGTTCACAGACTGGTTCCTAAATAATATGTCAGGTGTGTTACATCGATAGCTTAATGAGTTTTACACTGTTGTAAAGCAAGAAGAGAGTTGTAGTGTTGCTTGACTATATATTTGCATTTAATAAAGATTTATTCATTTACAGAGCAGCTCATATCCCCTCATTTCATGTTCAAAGGAAATTGTCGAATGACATGTAGTCACAGCCACTGAAGAGTAATCAGTCTTGGGAAACGCATATATCTTAGATGTATTTACAAAGGGCTTACAGACTTTTTAAAGGTCAGAGCAAATTAAACTCATTTTTCACTATTTTTGTGTGTACTTTGAGAAATACTTGACCTTTAAGTTTAGATGCAGATTTTTAAGGCTAGTTCACGCTGCCTGACAAACACCATTTTCTAACAGCTGGTTTTGTTGGATCGGGTGTGTTAACCCTGTCAGTGTTTGTTGGGGTAGTGTAAAATTTAGTTTCGCTTCCCAGCACTTCTAACAGCCAGCTTTAGATTTTAGTTTGAGATGTTGGCATTTGTTTGTGTTTCATTTTGGAAGAAGAATAACCTGCATCTGTGCAAAGACTGTGAGGTTGCCATCTAAAATCATGGAGATTTCTTCATCCAGATCCAGTCCCAAATGATCTAAGCTCCTCCAAAGGTTTTTCACCGTCAATAGTGGCTGCCCACAGCTGTTCAGCAAAGCTTCTGGTCACCTTCGGGGCATCAGCAGAAGAGAGCTGACCTCTGGGCCTCTGGGCACCTTCTGAAATGTTTGGCTTTATTGATAGTCTAACCTACACATGAAACGTCATGTCAATATTGTTTCAATATTTCATTGAAATAGTTTTAGTTGCATTTGTTTTGTAAGGCGGCATCAAAATCAAATATTATCCAGACACAATTGCTCTCAATGTAAACAATATAACTGTGTTCTGTTTCCATCTATCTGAGAAGTAGAGAAATTCATACTATGATGCCAGGATGATGAGCACAGTCAGAACACATGTCACACTTGCAGGAGAAGTATAGAATCTGTTCGTCTTTCATGCCAAAACTAATGGTCATGGCATCTCCTGTCAAAGCAAGCATGTTTAATTCTGAGAGGGGAAAAATCCACTTGACACATCTAAAACAGCAATGCTTTGTGTCTAATGTCTGTTTATTTGCAGCTTACGATTCCTTTCAGAAGAATGTGTAATCAAGCTATTTTTATGCATGTTGATTTTCACGGCCCTTAGTTAGTCTTCTTTGTAACCTTCACTTTTGTTGATAATCTAATTCAACAGAACCTTTTCACGAATATCCATATCACGAATCAACAAAAGCCCTGAAATTGTGTGGTAAACAAACTGAAAACAGCAAAATTGTTGCTGATTTGTCTTTTCAGGTTTCTTACTCTGTAAGTTTTAAAATTAGGGAGTTTAAAGGGGAGAGCTGGAACTTTTCTTTATATCCAAACAAAATAAGGGCATGAACCTTCATGTCATGTCTAATTGGGAACTGATTAATAGTGAGGAGCCAAATGAGTGGCGTCATGCCATAAGCCTGACCAGCTGAGCCTTGTCTTGTTTTTCATATTTGTCATGGGGTGTATAATTGGCTTGCAGATGTATAAGAATGCCAAATGTCAGGCACTCAGCCCAATGTTACCACCCAGCAGAGTCACTTTTTTCTGTCTGTCTGTCTGCACTCTTAAAAATAAAGGTTTCTAAAAGGTTTTTTGGAGGGTGGGGGCTGTGTGGTAAAGAACTTTGTGGTAAAGAACCTTTATCATCCACAAAAGGTTATTTGCAGTGGAAAAGGGTCAACAGTTATCAGTCTGTCTGTCTTTTTATCTATCTCTCTGTCTGTCTGTGCACATCTATACGCATCCATACCCATGTACATACATACATACATACAAAATACATTACGTACTGTATATACATACTGTACATACATACATACAGCATGCTTTATTTAGCTTCAGTGACATACTTCATGTTATTTGGATGTGTTTTGTAAGAGACACAGTTTGCAACAAGCAAGATATTCGAGATAAAAGATGTTTGTAATGTGTCAGGCAAAAAAGGAGGAGTGTCCTCTGACAGTTTTTATTTTCTGGTGGGAGACTGAAGCGCTAGCACTTTGAAAGCTGTTTTACAAAGAATTCATGTGTCACTCATAGCTAGCACATGACAGCCACCAAAAAGATTTGAATACATCCACTGCTGACAGGCTTGGTGGCGTCTCTGTAGAGCCCTCATCTGTTTTTCTGTCAGGAGTACAATCTCTTTGTTGTCGGATACCATAGATTATATATTCTCTCTTTTGAGGATTCAGTGGATTCCAGTGGAGTTTCTGAGGAGACATTTGCATGTGCGATACATACAATGTTTAGATATTTCCGCTACAGGGTTTCCTGTTTCTTTCTAACTGAACAGCTGGTGTTCTCAGTCTTGATTGGTCCACTGTCTCTGCTGTGGGCGAACGGGCTGTGAAGGGATTGTATGGGGGGGGTGCCAGTGTCTTGCCAAGATACTGACCTTTTCAAGAGGCGATCGATGAGGCCCAGCACCGGGGCTCCGGAACATTCACGGCTGTCAGTTGGGTGGGAGGAAGTTCATATAGACAGTGATGGTGTGTTAATTGCTCTGCGTTGCTGGTTCCCCCACTGTTTGGGTGCAGGTGGTGAGGGTCTGTGTCCCTGCAGTGCCTGCTGTGTGTCCACACTAGCCTTAGGGGGTCTACAGTTTCACACTGAAGTCCTGCCAAAGCATGCTTCTCTCCGTATGTGACCACACCTACCATGCTGCCAGCTGACACCCTGCTACAAATGTATCCATGTGGTTTCACAGGATCAGTAGTTTAAACTGAAGATTTCATTTTTTATTGGTGCTTGCCACCATGATTCTAGGTTACTTCTAGATTCGGTTGCTAGGACATTGCTGTGCAGTTATGAGGGTATTCTGGGTGGTTGCATGCTATTGCAGGTGATTGGTTACTGGCCCAAGGCAAAAAAGCCCTCTGTGACATTCTGGTTAACATATATGATGTAGATATTTACTCTGGTGAAAATTGTCCAGCTGGTATTTTTTATTTATTCCATAAATGACAATCTACTGTTTTCACATAAAAATACTTTTATATGTGTAAAAAATACAGAGAAAAGGTTGAAAAAGAAAAGGTTTTATGATCACACGCTGTTTTTGTTCCCAGGTCCACTTTCGTATAGAAATGAATGAAATGCATCTTATGATGCAAGTGATGTTGGGTGTTTATTTGAGGATGTATTAGCAGTCATTTTGTTTATTGTTGCCAATAAACACAATGCACAAATAATGAATCCATTGAAATTTCATTACATATGCATTATATGTACATTATACCACAAAGCCTCCCTTAATTAACATGCATTTAATATCCTGTCTTTGAAATAGCAACATTATTTATCCTTTTTAATAACTGGGTGCCAACCAGCACATACTCTTCTGTAATTTAAAGACCTAAGCCTTGTGAATACTAGACTCCATCTGTCAAGTTTTCCATGTCACTGTAGGCTTCTGCATTCGAGTATCAGAGAGCACTATCTGTGTTACTGTGTCCGGGGTGAGGTGAGAAAAATTGTGGCAGGTCAGCTAGCAGTTGGGCACCTTCTGCTAATAAGAGATGTCTGCATCGTTATCGATTGCCCTGGTCACATGACACGTGTCTTGGACTCTTAATGGGATGATGGGGCAGTCTGCTGAGAGACGAAGAATTAATAAGAAGCAGGCTAACGTGTGTGTGTGTGTGTGTGTGAATGACTGGAGAATGAAAGTAACACAGTCATTTGCATAGATAGTCGATGTTTTATTAGATTGATGTTGTTTTTGCAATGTTTTTGCAAAAGACAAGCTAATTACTTGCTCATGGTATCCCTGTGTGTTGTTTGTTGGATAATGCTTTTTTGACCGGGTCATTAAATATTGAATGAATTACCAATTTTCTCTTCTATCTTCTATGATTTAGTCTTGTTTCTTTTCTCTGACAAGCAAATTAGTATATAAAATAGAAATAGAAAATAGAAATGCCAAGTTTAAATGCATTTTAAACTTCTCAAAAAGTATATAAATTTGACACTGTTAATGTATTAGTCTTCCACATAAATCATGGCAAGATACTTTTGTGAAAAAGTTGTTTTTTTTTACAGACCATTTTACAGTGCTTTGTAGATTGTGTAATATTTGTCTGCCTTAATATATGTTTTGGCACCACACACAAGTGTACAGTGGTAGTATTGCTTGTTTCAGAATACTTAGCATTTATTATTTGCTTTTTGTTTTGTTTAGGATGTCAGCAAAACCACCCACTAGTGTTTGAGGCTTAGAAGGCTACAAGGTTTGCATGCCATTAGTTCCTCTAATGTTTCTGTTAATATAAAAAGAACAAGAGATCCTAATGCACTGTCTGGCTGATCTGCTATGACTTCCTCAGATAGATCAGAAGACAGCAAACACATTAGCCTCGTTTGTGTGTGAAATTCCGTTCCTGTCTTCTAAAAATCATAGATGCTCTTTTAGCCTTTCTGGAGCCAAACATTCCTTCTCTGTAGATTTGGCTTATTTCATAATTAATAGTGCTAGTCCAATGACCTGGAGCGAAGTTCCACTGTAACGAAAGAGAGAGTGCATGTGCACGACTGGGCCTGGAGGAGCAAGTCATGGAAACAAGCTCCAACAGAACGCGCTAATGCATAGATCTAAATATAGGAACATATAGAGCTGCAGCCAGATCCACCCACCCAATGCTGCTGGCTGGTAAGGTAAACCAATATATTGAAACTGGGGCATCAGTGTGAACCCACAATTAGATAATTGTAAACCAAGCTTTCAAAGGGACCAGGGGACAGCGTGTAATATCCTCTCTTATCCACACAATGTGACTGAAGGTAATGCTTGCCATAGACCGGCTTCTGATGTTGATTGTGGTGTCCCGAACAAGCAGTGATTTACTGAAAGTTATTTACCTGCCGTCTCGCACCACGACTCCATCCTGCGTTATGTGCTTTGTTGTTTCCACACATAGCTTGTTTCAATAGCACCTTGTTTGCAGAAGGTGGCAGAAGCTATATCTGCCTAAATTGAGAGCTGTGATATTAACAAACAAGGTATCTGGTTATTTTATGAGGGACACAGATGTTTTTGAGGGCCGAAGGGTGTCATTTTCGTAGTTTCACCAAAAGGATTTGCAAAAATTATTGTATTCAATGTTTCCTGAACATGTCACTGCCATCTTCCATTGGTCAGAAGTAGTAATGAATTACTTATTGCCTCTGCATATTGAGATGTGATAGGAGAAAGTATTTTATTATCAAAAACGTTTTTTGTAGCGTTAAGAAACGGGGAAAGGGGATTTTGTATTCAGTACTGTTAATGTTCCATAGTGCTTTTTACTTTGTTCTGTGTTTTATTATTATTCTTTGTTTTTTATGTAAAGCTGCTTTAAAGCAATGTAACATTGTAAAAAAGCGCTATATAAAAAAATCATATTTTATAATATGATATATTTGCAATTGAAATGTAGTAAAATTAGAAAATAAAATATAATTGTCACATGTAGAGTAACAATAAAAAAGTTGGGTGGGACTTAATATAGTACAATATATAATATTAATCAGGAATCGCATATCATTTTGGTGTTGGTCAACATTTTCCTTACCCACATGGCTTATGTCTATGTGATGTCACCCAAAGATTATTTCAAGTGGTGGTGAAGATTGTTACATTTTGATTAAGAATTACAAAATCAAACCTTTTGTGGAGTAACATGTAATGCACAATCATACATAATAAGACAGACAGTTTAGTTTTTTTGTAGCAGTCGTAAAAGTGACAGATTCCTCTAGCAGATATGGGCATGATGCTAGGCACACAACAAAAGTGACAGAACAGCAAGCCACTGTATTATAATTTCATACTCATGCAATATGAATCCGGTGTCTCTGCTGGTTTGGTCACAGTCCTCTGGGGATTTGAGTTTCCTTTGTTTCATGCCATTGTAGATTTCTCCTTAGTTAGCAATGATCTGAATCTGAAAACAGGGAGAACCACAGTTCTGAAGGATCTGATGGAGATATTTGGGGCAGGGAAAGAGGGACACTTAAGGGGGTGACCTGATGCCTGCAGGGCTGACAGAGAGCCATGTGCTTTGGGCTGGTTGGTTGCAGGATTAATTGTCCAGAACAGACTGTCACCGTGACTGACTGAAAACCACAGGGTTCTCTGTGGCCTGTGACGTCTGCAGGCCAGTGATGACCCTTCAGGCCAGTCACATCATGGCTGGATCTGAGTCTCAACAAACCAGCTCACATCTGTCATTCTGCTGGCTGGAGAAGCTTTGGAAGCGCAACTGCACCCAAAGAGTTATTTGATCACAGAGTGAGAAATCTTTCTTTTCACCCACAATCTTTATACTAGTTTTAATTTATAATTCAGGCTTGATTTATTCATTTTAAAAATGAAAATGATCATTTACCCAAGCTTGAGACTGGTGTGCCATATGCATCTGAAGCCATGTGATAGCATTGTTTGCGTAAAAGATTAAAATTTAGGTCAGTAAAGTTTTTCCCTTTAGCATAGTTCTCTAATTTCATTTGTGCTAATGTTCCAATTATGGTGCATCAAGACAGGCTGCACCTGATATGATTTCAATGATTTCAAACCTTATTCGTTCTCACATGTCTTGCTGTTTGGCGTCAAACCTGGTGCAATGAATCATGATGAAATTATATGGGCTACCACACAATGTGGTATGTTTATGGATTGTTTATGTCATTTCTCAGCCCTTAAAAATTCAAGACGTCATTATGAAAAACATTCTAGACATGCAATATATGTTGGTGATTCGTGGAAGAAAATAAGAAAAAAAGCAAAAAACATAGCATAGCAGCAAACTGTATGTGTTTAGTACATAAATGATAAACTTACAAAGGGCTATTCAAATCCGATTTTAGAGGGCCACTGTCCTGTAGAGTTTAGCTCTAATCAAAACACACCCAAACAAGCTAGTTAAGGTGTCAAGCATTAAACTCTGCAGGAGAATGGCCCTCTAGGACCAGTTTTGAATATCCCCGAACCAACCCTTGTAACCAACCGACCGATGTAAAACTGTAATGTAAACATGTTTTATTGAAAACGTTCTGTGCTGCAAGTGAAAAAGTGACACAATATGTATAAACAGCGAAGAGCATATGTGGTGAGGTAAGCATTATTTACTAATGCATCTGTTTGCTCAAACATATACAGGTCAAAAGCTCGGTATGCTGAAACAGCACCCAGACACATTTAAAACCTCCGCTGCACTCCCTCTCTGCATGAACTGCTGGGAAAATGAGTTGTCTGTGAATCCATCAACCTCAGCCTGAAGTTTGGGCGAGATTGTGCTTGCATTAAAGACAGCCTTGCGTCTGTCTGGGCTCAGTGGAGGAGTGGAAGTCTTGTAGTGACGTTGAACCTTGCAGGTGATGGATGTGACAGGTAGTTGGACTCTACTGACACTCTCCACAGACACTTAACCATATTGATCATGTTGTTTGTTGGGACCTATAGCTGTAAAGTCAGCGGGGAGGCAGGCATCAGGGGGGAGTCAATCTCCCTTTGGGGTTGGGGGGGGGGGTATTTTATGCTTGATAAAAGAGCCAAAAAGGATGATACAGGGACCATACTGCACACTCATGTTATCATCAGTCTTAAAATATGATCAACAATGATGGATGTTATAAATTGTGTCGCTCTGCTATAGCAATGTGTCTCTGGCTGGTTGACAACAGTGTCCTGCAGTGTGACATGCTATACTAAAACATTACTATTATTTTAAGCAGCATTTTTCTGTTTCTTGTAAAATTATCATATATGCAGTTTGTATAAGTTTATATTAGACTATATCTAATATTTGTCACAATGGCTATTTAAGTGAACTACGAAAAATCTAAATGTTGATTATCATGGTAAGAAACTTGAAATGATAAATAGTCACAGTTTCATAAAATTTACACTTTCCTTACATGTATTCTACATACATACATTCATATACATTCTAATGTAAAATCTTGATGTTATGAAGTTATGCTGTGAGATTTCATTAGCAATATAGCAAGATCATTTCATCTTGCAGACCTGTAAAAATCTTTTGACCCATTTGGGGGGCCCACTCTTATTTTCCAGAAATTGCATCCTTTGTGTAATCTAGAGGACAGTAGGGAAAGAATATCCAGAGAGCAGATAAAATGACAGAGCAAAGAGAGGTCATGTCATGAGTGTTATTTTGAGTAAGCCCTGGAGTCTTATTTTGACATATGACTGACTGTCAATTCAGACTGTCAGTCAGAAACCTTAATTAAATGCTTATTTATAACATCTGATTAATGGGCAGTTCTACACCTACTATTATCAATCTAAAATCAATAAATTGAAATATTAGATCGATAATACATATCATTTTTATATGGTAAGAAAAAAAACACTTTTTTTACTAAACAAGTAATTTTGTTTGCTGAATATTATCTAATATTTCAATTTATTGAATTTATTGTAATATATATAGAATTATCAGTACGCGTGTCAACTGGGAATCGAACCCACAACCTTTAAGCCGCTTAAGCAATGCTATACCAGTTTCTTCAACAGTTTGTCTTTGCACTTTCCTACCATACTTCTATCATATCGTAAACTAATTTAAGACAAGAATTAATTTCTTAACTTTATAATCTATTAATTGCTACAAATTAATCATAGTTGTCTTTTCTAGTTCTCTTATATATTGCTTTCTGTAGGGTATTTCAGACGATTAGTGTAAAGAAACATGCTGTGGTTTTGCATTATAATACACATTTGGGACATTTTACGTTTAGATTTTTTTCTATGGATATGTGCTAAATCTATAGACAATACAAGTATATCTGGATGCCTTATGGAATTGGAAAAAAAACTGCTTTCATTTTCCTCCTTATAGAACATGGATTTTATGCACACTGCTGTAAATGGGCTGTGAAACACTCAGTTCTTCTTGGTGCATATTGGATTTGCAAAACTGGGACTTTTGACTAAAAACAGCAAAAGCAATTTTTCAGTCAACAGTCTTGAAACCCTTCCAACTATATAAGCATGCCAGAAAAAGGAAAAAACAATTGCACTTTGTTGCCCACAGAAATGCATCACAGCTCATAGCTCTGTATTTCCTGTTTCATTACATCACTACATACAGCACCCTAAGATTAAGGAAGGTGTTTATGCTGCAAATAGTCTTGCGCTGGTAGTTTTATTTCTCATTCAAGGTCAACATCATTCATATTCTGCCAATATATTCATATTTATACATCATTCATATTCTTCCTAAAATATTTGCAATAATTTATTCCTTTGAAAATATGAAAGCACATTCTTTGTTGTACATCTGTGGAAGTAGAAAACCTGTAGTCCCAGAGCTCAAAAAAATCTCAAAAGCTTTAAGACCGAAGAAGATAATCAGTGCAATTTAATTTCCAATTTTAGTGAAAGACTTGAGGGACGCTCCCTAGAGGAGACAGTGTCTTACTGTTGGAATCAGAGAAAAGCTATGAGGCCTTCAGAGGAACTTCAGCAACTCATAGAGTATTCAGCAGATCACAAATGAAATTTAGGCATCATCTGTGTTCCTCTTATCAACAAAATGTTTTGTTTATCCAGAACAACATTGCACAGAAGTTTATTCATACTGTAGAGAAAAGAGTTACAGCACTAAAGTATGCATCAAGTCAAGTTAACAGGTGCACAACTGTTTCCCTGTTGGTGCTTGTGGACATAAACAATCTAAACAGAATATTACAGCCGAATACATTAGCTTCACACACATACTATAAACATCCTGTAAATGTTTGCACTATAATAATAGTGTAAAGTAATACAGGGTAAATATAATTAAAAACTTTACACTTTCTCGATCTTTGCTCTTCATGAATCTCTGTTATGCTGTAGATGTGACATGCCACAAATCACATAGTTTAATGAATATGTGTCTCACAGGAATCAGAAATGATTATCACTCAGATGTAATTTGATAACACTTTATGATACAATTTCTGTAATAAATGGCTAGACCTCAGGAGATCTTGGAAAGGCTACTTCATAAGGCTTCATTTTTCATTCACACTGTTTTGAATATCTGAAATTCAAAATTCAGGATGCATCCAGCAGGAATGCACTGTCAGTGCTGCACTGAAGAATGTCCTCGGGCTGTCCCATTAATCTCTATTAAGTAGAGACATGTCAGCCAGGACTGTGTGTGTGTGTGGCAAGCAAGCCGATCGCTATGACACCTGCGTCAAGTGTGGCCTTCGCAGGTTCTTTGGGGCATAAATGATATTAAGTTTATTAAAACATTTTGCTACAAAGTTGTTATTGAGAAGTATATATTTTCTGAAGTAGAGTATAGGTTGATAATAAAGGACAATTGTTCCTGCGTTACAATTCAAAAAATGTTACAATTCAATTGTATAATGCTAAGTACTATGCCATTAGGTAATTATGTATGCATAACTTAAGCATTCTATTTAATGAAATTAAAACGAATGCAACAACAAGGAATAAAATCATGACGTGCAATTTAGTACAAATAGAGGCATCTAAAATGTTTCATCTAAATGAGATTTGGAATACCTTTATATGTGTGTATAAACAAAATATATAAGGAGTTAAACAAAGTAATAGATGGGAACCCCCATTTAAAAAAACACAAATATATAACTGTGTATGGAACATCAGTAATGCACTAGGCTAATGCAATGACAATGGTAAAAACTGTCAACTTTCTGCAACAGATGGCTTGTTCTTAAGACTTTTTATTCCCTGTGACCCTGTGCTTTAATCTTACCACATTTGTACTATGGCTGATTTTCTTCCATTTTCTATCTTACTTTCTGACAGAAAGGAGGAGGTGTCTTGCATAAAGCAAACAGATGGGACAAGAACTTGACCTATTTCTTCATCTGGAAATCTCACAACAGCGAGCAATACAAAGACAATAGTGAGTAACATCAACAAACCTCGTGCAGTAGGTTTACGTATAATGCTCAAACAGGAACCAGTAAGATAAGAGACATCTTTACTGATGGTGCACTCTGGTGCTGTGATGTATTTGTAATTTATTATATGGAGACTGTGTTGTAGTGAATGGTTTTATGTTAGGTTTTATGTTAGGTGTTTAATGACGCAGTGAAGAGCACTTAGATGGAATCTTCTGGAAAGGTTTTCTACCTTGATTACCATTTGTCCACAACAATATGTGAAGCCCCCTTCCCACACACAATTTCTACCTAATAAAATATACTACAGCTAAAGCTTGGACGGATGTATATTATAACACTAAAAAATGTTTTTAGTTAATTTTGTTTATTTTAATGTTTGTTTTGTGTCATTTCAAATCATTTTAAGTCATCTTGAGGCCCCCTTGGAAGTTTGTTGAGGCCTCCGATTGGCCCAGCCCCTGGTTGAGAAACACTGAACTGAAGGCTCTTATTTGAACTATACTGCATTTGTACTACTTATGTACTGTACTACTCAAGCAAGGATAATATTTATGAATAGTACTGGAATCCACAGTCTTTGGATGTGTCTGAATAAACTTCATAGTTTGGTATGTACTTAAATAATGTCATAAAGGTATTGGTCCTGTCTGTTGTTGATAAATACCAGTGGTGATGTTTAATAACATGGTTTATCATTGTCTCATTTTCATGTGTAGTGAGCCTGAGTACCTGCCAGTGCCAGATTTAGTGTACACAATGTAGTGATTCATGACCTAGGGAGCTGATTGAGATGCACCATTTAAACGTGAACAACTAATCAGTGGAACATATCCTGAATTTTGGACAGTCAGCACAGTCACTCTGACTGTCCAAAGTGAGGAATTTTGTTTGCTGTCCTTATTTGTCTTTGTTTTTAATTTTGCCATTTAACTGACCTAATCTGAGGTCATGAAAACAGCATATACAAGAATTGTACAAGCATTAGCTGCTTGACATATAAGCTACCTTGTATCAGCCATGTTAGTCTCTTGCTTTTGTTTTTGTTTTTTTTTAATCGAAATTGATAATATTATAAATACATATATATGTTACGTTAGCTGAAATGGGGTATAGTAAGCAAAACGATACACTGTTTCACATGGAACTGAATTATGGACCGTGGACTGCAACGCTTAAAGTGAACATCTCGCGTGTCTTCAGGCATATATTTTTAGCTCTTTTTTTGCCTGTTATTTTTTTCATGGCAGAACATATGTAGATAAATGCGGAACAACATCAAAGATGCATATTTTGAGACCAATTAAAATACCCGCAAATACCTTAAGAGCCTTAGTGAACTTCATACGGCGTTAAAATAGCTAGGTGGCAGTGTTTTATTCATTGTAATGTTCTGCCTTGATGGCAAAAAAATGTTCGTTTAAAAGAATATTTAATATCACTTGACATAAATGTTGGGTGTTGTCTTACTGCTTACCAATGAATCTTAAAAAGAAACTACCGGATATCGAACTATTGAATGTGGGCTAACACTGAAAACTGCGCGTGCTCTGTATTTACGCACCTCGAAGTGAATATAGATTATAAAATGTCAAAGGTTCAGGTGAGCAATTTACCTGTATTACCTCACAGAAGACGTTTTAGGTTATTCAACACGTTACCAGTGACCAGGTTGTTTTGTGAGCTAACATCAATGTAGAGGATATTTTCTCTCCCTGTCGCACACATGCGGTGAAGTAAAGCTTGTTCACTCAAGCAGCCGCAGCAGCCGAAGCAGCAGCATCAGAGAGCGCAGTCGCTTGGGTTGGCAACGTCGCACGGATATCCTCACTCGGATTTCTTTTATATATATCAGGTTAGTCATCGTCTGTGCGATTTTCGCACACAAACAGTTTGCTGATAGGGATGCCGCTCTTCCGTCAACTGCTTGGAATATATTCTGGTATTGAATTTGCATTCGCAATTGCGGCTGACTCGTAAAAGAGCGCGTTCCACACCTTTGCGTAACGTAGAGACGGCGGATTGTGTTGTGCGCATTTGGTTGTGCACTGGGGAAAAGAGGAATAGGATCGGACAGAATTCAGTAAGGACCAGTGTGGAACACACAAGGAGAACCAGTACAGTATATAACTTCCTCTGCGGCTGGGCATCCTCTGGTTCTAAGCATCTTCAGCGCAGGGATTACTGCACTGAACCATTCTCGACTCTCAAGATCCGAGAGCGAGACACAAGCAGAAGAACCTATTTAATTGCACACATTGCGGCTTAAACCATCTAATGCATTTTATCTTTGGGTGATCAGGTCGTCCAAGACGAGCCTGAAGATTGCGATGCCAGGACAGTGAGAAGGTAGATAGTTGTTCTTCCTGAACGGTAGCATGGCTCCGTCCCGGAGGGACTGCAGATGTGAGATGATCTTTCTGTTAGGGTGCCTACTCCTGTCCGTCTTGGGATTTCAGTCTGCATTGGCGAAGGTTTGTAACGATTACACAAGGCACAGTCTGGACAACAACTGGTATGCGAGGGATGGCGAGAAGTTGCCCATCATGGTCCTGATGCCGATGAACGAATCGGCGTTGATGAGCAGCATCAGTCAAGGCATCGAACCGGCCGTTCAGCTGGC
>JAZGTI010007986.1:2165-20813 GCA_036877585.1 Botia kubotai
CTTCAATCTTCCAATCCTTCATGAAAAACGTTTTACAGGATATGCTCGACAAATGGGTGATCGTCTACAACGATGATATCCTGATCTATTCCAACTCCCTGAAAAAACACATCCACCACATCAGATCTGTGCTCCAATGCCTCATTAATTACCAACTTTATGTCAAGGAGTAAAAATGCAAGTTTCATCACACGAGTACGTCCTTTCTCGGGTACATCATCAGCCAGGAGGGAGTGGCTATGGATGAGAAGAAAGTAAAAGCAGTTCTGGAACAGTCAAGGAGTTACTTGGGGCTCCCTAACTTCTACAAGCAGTTTATCCGGAACTTCAGTTCAGTCGCCCTCCCGTTTACCGCCCTGACAAAATGTCATCCCACCAAACTAATCTGGTCCCCAGAGGCCTGGCACGCCTTCAATGAACTGAGAATCCGGTTCACCTCTGCACCCATTCTTCAGCAGCCAGATCTGGAAGTCTATTCATTGTTGAGGTCGACACCTCTAACACTAGGATAGGTGCTATATTATCCCAACGCCACGGTTCACCAGCTTAGATGTACCCACACGCCTTCATTTCCTGCATACTGACGGCCACTGAATGGAATTATGATGTGGGTAACCGCGAGCTCCTCACCATGAAACTTGCATTAGGGTATTGGCACCATTGATTAGAAGGTTCTTTGCACCCATTCACTTTCCTCAGTGATCACAAGAACCTCGAATATCTACATTCAGCCAAAGGATTGAATCCAAGACAGGCAAAATGGGCACCATTCTTCACCCGATTTCGTTTAACTGTAACCCTTTCGACCAGGCTCCAAGAATACCAAAGCCAATGCCCTCTCTCGCCAAACAGAAGAAACATTTGACTCCATCAGCCCTGAGAATATAATTCCCGAAAGCCTTCTCATAGCACCCATGCAGTGGGACATAGTGACTGAAATAAACAACTTGAACAGCCAAAATCCACCTCCTCCTGAATGCCCTGCTGATGCCACTATTGTTCCCGAGCCATTATGAACACAACTAATAACACAGATTCACAGGGTTTCCAGTTCAGAACACTCAGGTATTGCCGCAACCATACACCTGCTCAGAAACCGCTTCTGCCCAACTCTCTAGGTAACACCACAATACTCACCATCACAGACAGACTCTCCAAGGCTCAAACTCCTATGCAATTATGCATTTCAATTTTATGGTTTGCCCAAAGATATTGTGAACTGGGACCCCAGAACTGGGACCTCACATCAAGAGTATGGTCCGCCTTTTTCAAACACCTCAACATAAACATCAGTCTAACATCTGGCTATCACCCTCAGTCCAACAGACAGACAAAACGCCTTAAGCAGGCAATCATGCGATTCCTCTTGTCCTATTGCCAACAGCGTCAATCGGACTGGAGCAGGTTCCTGATGTGGCAGAATATGCCCAAAACTCCCTTGTGAAACTCGCCACTGGTACGACCCCTTTCAAATGTATCCTGGGGTTCCAGTCACCGTTGTTCCCCTGGTCTGGCGAACCCACCGACCTGCTCTCAGTCACCGAATGGCTCCAACACAGTGAGGAGGTCTGGAATCGCACTCACATCCACTTACTACATGCTGCTAGATGACAAACCCAACAAGCCAACCAGCATCAACATCCCCGTTCAGCATACACTCCAGGTCAATTGGTCTGGCTATCCACTAAGGATCTCCACCTCAAGCTACCATGTAGAAAACTCAGTCCCAGGTATGTTGGTCCCTTCAAAATTACTAGACAATTAACTCCAGTATTCTTTGGTCTAGATCTGCCTGCTAATTAACGTATTTCTCCCACTTTCTATGTGTCACTGCTGAAGTCCGCTGGTGGTCTGGGTGGAGAATCAGAGGAGGGAGCCAGATCTCAACCTCCCCCATTCAGATTGATGACGAGGAGGTGTATCAAGTGCATGAGCTGCTCGACTCCAGGTGCCGGGGCGGCGTCATCCACTATCTGGTTTATTGGGAGGGATATGGACCGGAGAAGAGATCCTGGGTCAACTCTGGAGATATCCTTGACCCCACCCTCACGGAGGAGTTTTACAGAACGCATCTGGGAAAACCGCCCCCCTCGCAGTAGGCCCCGGCACCGTTTGCCTCCCCGCGTCAGGAGCAGCTCACTGGGGGTGTTGGGGCTCTGTTACAGAGGAGGCTCCCGCACCACCAGAGGGAATCCTCACCTGAATACTAACCAGTTTCCATACGGACTCCATTTCCCAACATCCCTCATACCTGGAACCCACCACACCCATACACACCTGCACCTCATTACACACACACATATAAACCCCACGCACACAACAGTTCATTGCAAAGTCTTGATTTGCTCCAGCTATCATTTCTGAGCGTTTTTCCTCGCATACTTGTTTACCTGTTGTGACCTTGGATTGTTTATCGTTTTCAACTACTCTCTGCCTGCCTCCATTTGGATTGTGATTGGATTGTGATTGTTTGCTGCCTGGCTCGACTCACGCCTGTCCCACATGCCTTGTGATTGTTTGCTGCCTGCCTCAACCCTAGTCTGTTCCACATTACTGTCTTGCATTGTCTCTGCTGTTCCTGTTGTTTCTATAAATAACCCTGTACTGCTAAACTATCTCTGAATGAAGCTGCAAATGGATCCTAATGCCTCTAACTCTCCGCAACACATACCATAATATTCAAGTGATTTACATGCATTGTAGAGGTTTGATAAAACTACGACTGTAATATTTATCTAAAAGAACATTATCGTGTGGATGTAGCTAGATGGTGAACAGGGTAAACCTAAGTGTGTTTTAATCAAAAGAACAAACTTCCATGTCTCTATGATGTTTTGGGTTCTGAGATATGGCTAATTCATGTTGGTTGCTAGGGTGCTCTAAATCATTGGTAGGCCATGGCTTTAAAGTTTCCTTTGGTGATAATTAAAGACAACTTGCCAGTCTATAAAGAGACCATCCACTTGAGCGATATGAGCCCACCCTTAAGTTTCCACTTCATTCTGGTGCGGAGCTGATGTCACAAAATTCAGCACAATTTTAAATCTATGAAATTTTTCACCTACTTCTCATATGCCCAAAAATAATGTACAGATTACTTATTAAAGTCATAGCACACCTCTCTTCAATAACTTTAATAATATGTTGATCAACAAACGGTGCGGGAAGTTACGTACCAAAGTTTTGTCCAGAAGAAGTATACAGAGTAACTGATGCATCACTAATAAGTTTATATAAAATAGAAAACAGAATATGTCTGCAAAGAATAGCTTAACAAAGTCAACATAATTATATATGGGCATTAAACCATTGCTTACATTTTTATAAATGTAAGCATTTTGTAATTATTGTTGAAATCTAATGGTGGCCTAAGATTTTTGCACAGAACAGTCTAAAGAGGATGATGTGACATAGTGAAAGACCAATTAGAATAATTACGTATATGTTCAGTATATACACTGCACGGTACACAGCAATACACATTTCTGGACGTTGAATATATTAGCCATATGCAGGTTTGACAGTTCGGCTGGACCCTGCAGGCGCGTCACGAGCCCAATGCCATTTGTCACGTGACCTCAGCTGCAGCTGAAGGAAGACGAGCGATTCAAGAAGAGCGTATCGTGCACACAGCATCTGATCGTGATTTGACACAGTCTTCACTCTAGAAATATTACTCTGAAAACAATGCATTAGTGTGACGCGGATAATGTGTCGCGTATGAATATGATGCGCTTTATTCTGGACTGTCTGCGGCCGGCACGAGCGCGCGCTGCAGCGGCTGACAGGTACATACAACGAGACAACTCTGAATAATCCTTTAACAGCCATGACATTCTCATACTAATCATTTGCAGTGACATCCTGTGACGGGCTTTAACTAGGTTAATTGATAACGGGTAATAAAGCCACACAGGCGTGCATCTACCACAGATGTAAACGCAAATGTGATTTATCTTCACCTCTCATGGTTACAGTGTTTCACAAGATGCGTTTCTGCAGTTGTTTGTGTTTGATTATAAGAGAGGCGAATATATATAACTGTGAATGTGCAAAAAATATATATGTCGACAAAGTAACAATCCTGTTTGCGTTAAGTTGTCTTTTATCATTTTAATCTTGAACTTATTTTTTAGGGACACTGTGGAGCTTCAGGCTCAGGTGAAAGATGACGAAAATGAAATCAAGGTATGGTGTTATTTTTAGTGTTTGTGCTTACAGAGGCAAAAATAGCTTTACAATTAGTTCTTATTAAACCATTTCAGAATGTTGTGTAGTTTTTGTGTCAGATTCTTTTGAAAAGGGACTAAATGAAAAACACTTATTAATACGTGATTTCAACGGTGAAATGGTTGGCTAAAGTGTAGAGAAACCTCCAAGCCAGTCTTCTTTATGCATGGGCATAAAGGTGACCAGCAAATTGTGTGATGTCATCAAGATGTACGTATAGGTAAATCTGCTTCACAACGGTAACCTCAAATACTTACACATAATGTTTTTTTGCCCTTTTGTTTTCCTTAGGATTTTTAAAATTCTTCTTTTCAAGCTTTTCAGGGCCTTTGGGTCCCATAACATTAGGGTTGGGCAAAGGCTGGACCTAGTACGGGCACAATAATGTAGTGCATATATCATACCCACATGCACGCACCTGTGCGAAACTTGATACACATATCGGTCAAGTCAACCTAAACAACTTTTGCCCCGACACCCCTTAGCTTCCCCCAACAGCAAGTTGGCCATTTTGGATTTTCTGAAAAGCACATGCCTGAACTGATACTTCTTCTATGGATTTTAGGTGTCACCAAACTTGGTGAGCATTATGCCAAGACATTGAAGATTCAAAATTGAGAAGAGATTGCCATGGTGAGGCAGTAAAATAATGGCAGAAAAGGGGAGACATGAAGTCTCTGATATCTACAACATGCACTGAGCAATTTATGGCAAAGTTGGCAGATATGTTTATTGTGGTGGGCTAATGACATTGATATAACTATTGTGAGTCACGGTCATAGCGCCACCAACTGGCAACAAGAAGTGTGTCAAACAAAATGAAAATAGTTTACTAACATTTAAGTCACTTCAGACTTAGTCACAAAAAAGTTTTAAAAGGATTTGTGATATCTTAAATATTGTTGCCATGGCAACATGTCGAACTTTTAAACCACATTCAGGTGTATTTGAGGCGCTTAACATGCTTGAAATAGCAAATGTGGCACACACATCTTAGTGGTCAGGCATAAAGCGCGGGTAAAAGCTTAGACATGGGTGTGGGCGCTGTAGCGCCCCCTGTTGGCTAAAGTGATAGGGTTACTTTTGCCTACAGTTGCCAAACTTGGTACACATATTGTTCTCCTCAAGATGGACAACTTTCAAAATTACATTCATTAGCTCCACCTAACAGGAAGTTGGCCATTTTGGATTGTATGTGGATTTTTGTTAATTTCAGTCTCTGAATTTTTAAATACTCCCCCTACGGGATTTATGGGATTGTCTCCAAATTTGACAAATATTATACCAAACCACAGAAGGTCTCGAACATTGTTGCCATGGCAAAGCAATACATTTATTGAAAAAAAAATGGAAGTGGAAGTGGCTCATATGTTCTGCCTGGTCCTAGGAACTAATGACATAGACTTGGCTATTGTAAGGCACAGTCATAGTGCCACCAACTGGCAGATGAAAGTATGTCACTTAAAACAGTGTTTAAAAGAGTCCTTTTAAATTTACCTAAGTCGCTTAATACGTGCTCAGAAAAAACAAAAGATTGGAAATGCTAAACTGTGAACAGATGATATCTCGAATGATTTTGCCATGGTAAGGCAATCAATTTATAGCAATAAATGGAACAGGAAGTGTTTTATATCTTCTGCATGCATTGAATGATCTACATAAAACCTGGGAAATTGTTTGGTGTTGTGGGCTGATCAGAATGATTTGGCCATTGTGAGTCACAGTCATAGTGCCACCAACTACCAACAACAGACTTATTATTAAATCAGACTTTAAAATAGTTGTAACTGAACACTATGCATCGTTTTCTGAGACGCACCAGGTGGCAATGGCACTGTAATGTTTGGGCCCGTCATCACTGCTTGTAGCTATATATATTTTGTATTATTCTTTTTTCAAGGTTTTCTGGGCCCTTCGGGTTTCAGGTTTTTTAGGTCCCTTAACATATTCAAAAACTCCTAATATTTGGTTTGGATTCAGCTGCAGGCTCAAAAAGTTTACTTTGAGTTAAGTTTATTGAATAAATTCAATAACTGACAAGTCAAAAAAGTCAAGGGGCAGATAGATAGTCAAGAGGCTGGGAAGACTGGGACAATAAACTGGGCAGACGTAAATGGACAGGACACCAGGAGTCTTAAACAAGCCACTAGACCAGACTAGACTATACTAGACTAGACTAGGCTAGTATGACAAACCTAACGATTTGACACAGGACAGAGGACAAGACGGAAACAATAAAGGAAAGAAAACGAGGAACAACGGATAAAGTGCATTATCATAAACAAGAAAACAATGGGGTGTAACTAACAAGCAAACAAGATGGCTAGGTAGAGGCCACAATGACAGTGACAAACACGTGGACAAGTCACAAGACAAACAAGAACCTGGGTTGATCAGACTAAGGACCTGACACTACTGCTAATGGAATGACACGGTTATGAAATTTGGCTGTCAGTTCATTAAGATAAAATTAATTACCCTATCAACTGTATCTGTTTAGGTTAAATACATAGATTTAACAATTACGTTAATGGAATTCTTTACTTTCTAGTAAGCAACAAGATATTAATTAAAATATGCTTTAAGTAGATGGATGATGATAGAAATCACCACTTACCTATTAAACACCACTAAACAATACATTTTTATCAAATTTTCCATTGATGACATTTGATTAAGACAAACAAAAAATATAATGTAGACTCATTTTTAAAAAAATCATTTGTAAATGTTACGGTGGCCGGTTATGTTTGTGATGACAAACAATGACGAGAATGCGGAACTAAAGTAAACGATATTTAATGAGTGAAAAACACAAAGAAATACAAACACTAATCGTAAAACAAAAGGGCGACAACATGTGCAACAGCAGTGAATTAACAGACAACAAACCACGGTGATAAACGTATAATACACAAATTCAAAGCAGAGGTATCCAAAACGTAATCCAAAAGAGTAATCCAATACACAGGCGTAAATCCAAAACCAGGCAAGACACGAATGATTAACCACGAACAAATACTACAAACCAAAAACTCCAAACAATAACCCACCACTAACCTTACAAAACCTGGAACTTGAATACACATACAAATCACGGAAACACAGGTGCTGAGGATTAACACAAAACCAGAAGTGACATAAAACACATAGAATACACAAAGTCATAATAAAAGTCCGAGCTCCTCGCCCAGCGTGGGAGCCCGGCTTCGTTACAGTTAGTAGCATACATGGTGAGGTGAGGTGAGGCATAATGTTACTTATTGCAAACTAACAAAGCTAAAAGTTGGCATGTATATAACAGTAGGTTTACTAAAGAAGTCTATCAAATCCTGATGATCTATCTCAGGGTCATTTCATCCAGCGCCCCACCTTTTGGTCTCAGAGTTGATCCAGCTGACTACAGAACCTTGAACCTTTCATCCATGGGAATGAAAGACAGACAGATTTAGTGTGGAGCCAGTACATTTGTTCTTGTGAAAAGTGTTCCCGGTTCCGGTTTCCCTAATTAATGTAGCATAATAATCCCTTAAGGGATTTGAGTAATAAATCCATATGACTATGTAGGCAAAATTTAAGAGGTGGGTCTTTAGTCTAGATTTAAAATGACAGAGTGTATCTGCCTCCCGGACAACACTGGGAAGACTTTTTTAAAGTTCCAAAGATCTACCACCAGCACTTGTTTTTGAAATTCTGGGTACTAACAGTTGGCCAGAATTTTCAGATCGCAGTGAACGCGAAGGACTATAATAGGAGAGGAGCTCGCTTAAGTATTGATGAGCTAAATCATTCAGGGCCTTGTAGGTAATCAGCAAGATTTTAAAATGTATACAATGCTTAATAGGCAGTTAGAAATATAGTTTGAAAATTAAGCAAGAACTCATACAGGGTATTTTGCGGTCATATCTAAAATATATATAATATTAAATATTAAAATATGTAATGTTATTTTGACATTATATATAAATTGTTTGATATGATTAATGAGAGACAATTAAAATGGTTCTAGAAACTAATTATTACACCAATAGTCAAATGAGTAACAGACAACTAGGAGAATACATTTTTATAGCTGCAGCGTGAATAACGGCATGCAATGTCTCAGTTTTATCTAAATAAAATATACAGGCTTTACAGTCTCATCATGCAAAAACCTGGCACACAAACGACTCTTGTAATATTTTCACAGACGTGTTAGAATGAATGAAAATAGTATAACTGCTGCATCATGTAATATACACACGGTACTACCATATTTACGATACTTTAAAAAATACATGGTATCATATTACTACCACAGCACCGGTAGACTGTGCAACCCTACTGGCACATTGAAAAAGAGTTCTTAATGCGTTTAAGGAGTCTGGATGTTTCTGTCTGGAGATGTGAGTAGTGTGTGACAGTAACAAAATGTCAAAGGTCAGTACCAAAATCATAGAGTTTGTTTAGCTCAGCTGGTAGAACATTGCGTTAGCAATGTAAATGTGAAAAAATTCCCCAGTTCACTGTAACAACTTCATGACCAAAACACAAAATATGCATGAACATTGAGCGTGATTGATTTATTTCAACTAAGGTGAACTTCAATGTAAGATGTGTAAAACCTATGTTCCATGGCACAGGCCATTGTGTGCAGCGCAGTACCAGCATGAACTGCTGCAACATATGACTTGTCATTTAGACAAAATGTGACCCAAAATGGTCTAGTTGACAGGATTGGAGTCTGCAGGGACGATGCAGGAGATATAACTGGGATATAACCTGAGTGTTGCATCAACAGGAAGCATTCATATATATATGTGCACTCTCATTCCCTCCACATTTGCATAATTTGTCTGTAAATGTACCTAAGCCAAGGTAAATGTCAGCAGTCTCCCAGTAAGCAAGCCGTCAAGGCAACAGTGGCAAGAAACTAAAGCTCCAATGATGTAAAGATGGAGAAAAAAACTAAAAAACACAGGCTCAACCGGGAGGGTGATTTCTCTTCTGCCACATTAAAGTTGCAACATGTAACATTTTTTGGTACAAAAAATTTAGAGCTTATAATAAGTTTTTTTTTATTTTGTATTGAATTAAAAATGGTCTGATTTTGTGATAATTGTCAGGCAATGAGGAATGTTACTGACAGAGATGGCGAGAGAAGCTAAATGTCAGTAATTGCAGCTATAACATCACATTGCTGTAACTAGGCAGGGAGCAAAACATGTAGAATCTAGTTTAATGTTTAATTAATTCTCAGGTGTCATTACATTCTGTCTCCTTACCATCTGGATAAGTTCTGGATCCTGCTGACTACAGGGTTAGCAAACCTGCAAACCTAAATTTAAACTGCCAGTGTATCTGGCTCCCGAACAGCACTGGGAAGACTGTTGCAAAGTTTGGGCGTCAAGAATGAAAAGCATCTACCACCAACACTTGATTTTGAATTATCAGCTGGTTGGAATTTTGAGATCACAGTTTTTGAGTTTCCTGTAATGAAACAGGAGCTCACTCAGGTACTGATAAGCTAAACCATTCAAAGACTTTTTAAGTTTATAGGATGCTAAGTATATTGTTGGCGGAACCAGGCTAATATGGTCATACTTTTTTGTTCTTGTAAGAGCTCTGGCTGCAACATTTTGGACCACCTGAAATTTTTTAACTAAACTTGCATGGCAACCATCCAGTAAGGCATTTCAATAATCATTTTGATGTCATGAATACATGAACCATGTGTCGAGAGAGAGCATGTGTTGTAGTTTTGATTTTTTTTAAATGAAAATGTTGTTCCCTGAAAAGCTGCACTCAATGCTGCTCGATTCTCACTTGATGGTGACGTCACCAGAATGCGCATCCGCAAAGGCTATAAATCGACATGAAATAAACATGTCTTTAGATTTCTTTGTTTTCAGAGACCGCTTTGTATTGTGCATGTGTGTTCCAGCAATAGTTTATAAAACAGAGAAATTAAAAAGAATAGATCTTTAAGGCATTCTTCTAAGAAATGCTGCCTTGTTCACGATCCATCTCTGAGGATGATCCTCATGAGTTTAGTTTGGAGTGCTTGGGGGAGGAACACACTGTTCTAGCCCTCAAGAGTACTGAGTGTGAGCACTGTAAGATGTTTCCTATCAAAGTGCTCTGCTTTAGACTCGATTTCTTTAGACAGGAGTGAGTCTTTGCACACTCCCTAATACAGTGGCTTGCAAAAGTATTCATACCCCTTTAACTTTTTCACATTTCAACCACAAACTTAAATGTATTTTATTGAGATTTTATGTGATAGACCAACACAAAGTAGCACATAATTGTGAAGTGGAACAAAAATGATATACGTTTTAAGCAAACAAAAATCTGAAAAGTGTGGTGTGCATTTGTATTCAGCCCCTGTACTCTGATACCCCAAAATAAAATCCAGTGCAATCAATTGCCTTCAGAAGTCACCTAATTAGTTAATGTAGTCCACCTGTGCGTAATTTAGTCTCAGTATAAATACACCTTTTCTGTGAAGGCCTGAGAGGTTTGTTAGAGAACACTAGTGAACAAACAGCATCATGAAAACCAAGGATCTCACCAGACAGGTCAGGGATAAGGTTGTGGAGAAGTTTTAAGGTTAGGTTATATAATATTGAACATCTCAACGAGCACTGTTCAATCCATCATCCAAAAATGAAACAAGTATGCCACAACTGCAAACCTACCAAGACATGGCCGTCCACCTAAACTGACAGACCAAGCAAGGATAGCACTGGTCAGAGAAGCAGCCAAGAGGCCCATGGTCACTCTGGAGGAGCTGCAGAAATCCACAGCTCAGGTGTGTATAAGTCTATAAGTCGTGTACTCCACAAATCTGGCCTTTATGGAAGAGTGACAAAAATAAAGACATAAGAAGTCCCATTTGCCACAAGCCATGTAGGCGACACAGCAAATGTGGACGAAGGTGCTCTGGTCAGATGAGACCAAAGTTGAAATTTTTGGCCTAAATTCAAAGCGTTATGTGTGGTGGAAAAGTAACACTGCTCATCACCATGAACACACCATCCCCACTGTGAAACATGGTGGTGGCAACATCTTCAGCAGGGACAGGGAAGGTGACCTATTTGTCAGATATGGTAACCCATACCCAAAATGTGACCTCTGCATTTAATCCATTACTGGTGAGGAGTGAACACACACTGGAAGTTGTGAACACGCACACACCCGGAGCAGTGGGCAGCACATTACTGCGCCCGGGAAGCAATTAGAGGTTAGGTGCGTTGCTCAAGGGCACTTCAGTTGCAATCCCCCAGTGTTGGAATTGAACCAGCAACCTTCTGATTACAAGCCCAACTCACTAACCTAGTAGGCCACAACTGCCCACAACTGAAGCTGGTCGGAGTTGATGAGAAGATGTATGGATAAATACAAGGCAATCCTGGAAGAAAACCTGTTGGAGGCTGCAAAAAAACTTGAGACTGGGAAGGAGATTCACCTTCCAGCAAGACAATGACCCTAAACATACAGCAAGAGCTACAATGGAATGGTTTGGATCAAAGAATATTCATGTATTACAATGGCCCAGTCAAAGTCCAGACATAAATCCTATTGAGCATCTGTGGCAAGACTTGAAAAAAATTGCTGTTCACAGACGCTCCCCATCCAATCTGGCTGAGCTTGAGCTATTTTGCAAAGAAGAATGGACAAGAATTTCAGTCTCTAGATGTGCAAAGCTGGTAGAGACATACCCCAAAAGACTTTTAGCTGTAATTGCAGCGAAAGGTGGCTCTACAAAGTATTGACACAGGGAGTACTGACACATACAAATGCACACCACACTTTTCAGATTTTTATTTGCTCAAAATTTTGAAAACCATGTATCATTTTCGTTCCACTTAACAATTATGTGCTACTTTGTGTTGGTCTATTACATAAAATCTCAATAAAAAACATTTAAGTTTGTGGTTGTAATGTGTCAAAATGTGGAAAATTTCGAGGGGTATGAATACTTTTGCAAGGTACTGTATCTTGAGGCTCGTGTGTTGATCTGACAGAAAGGGATGACGTGGGCTTGTCTCTTTCCCTTGCTCTCTCCAGAACATGGTGTCCTTGAGTCTACATTCGCTTGCTCCTGACTACTTTAGACCAGTCAGAAGATGCTGGCTCTGTGGCTATAGAGATCGAGAGCGCTGCCTTGGAATTCTCCTTTTATGATAATAAAGCATATGGGGAGCTGCTTGAGGTAATGAAAAGAGCAAGAAACCCCTAAGCGCTTCAAGCTAGATGACAGATACAAATTCTATACTTCCCATTTGTTCTTGCCTTTGACATTGATTTATTTGACTATCCTAAAAATTGGTGGGGAGATAAATTAGGAGGCATTTAGAGCTGCGCTGTGCCACAAAGCTCTCCCTTTGTGCTACCAAGCTAATATCTTGAGCCATTGGCCATTCTATAGCTGCCACAAAGAGCTGCCACATCTGTGGCTTAACCTTAAGAGCATCAAGGATAGGGACAAGGTGTTTCCTCTTGACGCCCCTGTGTCACTCTGGCCTGTCAACATAGAAGTTGACTTTGTTAACACTGTAGTCAGCAGACCCTAACCCTATTTCAACAAATCAGATCTCTTTACCGGCACCCTCAGGTTATCGCGGCTCACATTCTGCCACTACCTGCGTGGGCGGCAGTAATTTCCAGTGAAATAATATATGTTCAGTGGTCCCTGCCACACCTTTGGACATCAAACATCCCCCCCAGCACAACAAAGTGTCAAAGTTAGTGCCCCTTTCAGAGTATCTGGCAGGTCCTGAGGTTCGCTTGTGGGGGTAAAGGCTAACAATATTGTGTTCTTCTATTCAGCCTAGCCTTGTCACCTCACAAATACACAAAACGTATGGATGCAGCACTGGTCCCTTTCGACTCCACATTTGTCGGCATCCGTATTCTAAATTACATAGACAACTGGCTGATTTTGGCCCATGCTCAGGAGAATGTGCTTCAGGCATCGGGATGAGATGCCTGAAGCCTCACTTGAAGTGATGCCTCACTTCAGATCTCTGGGGCTGAAACTCTTATGTCAGGAAGAGCGTTCTCTGTCCTGCACAGGCACAATTCCCTGGCACGCGTTTAGTCCATCCTAAATGCCCAGAAAAGCATCAGGCTAGGCAAACAAATGACTTTCCATTACTTTAAAAGAGTTCTGGGTCTTATGGCCACCATATGCTTTCACAGTGATACCATTGGGGCTCCTGCACATGAGATTTAAAAATGAGTTTTACAGTATGGATGTCCATGCTATTCCAGGCTCGCCTGTAATTTTTCCTCAGTAATCTCCACTGGGAATGTTAGAGTAAGTTGATATTCTATTTTGTATATCCTAATCATTAGGGGAAGCCATAATTTTTCCCAGTCTTCTTTGGGGAGGGGGTTATGGTGGTTCAAATTCAAAACACAAGAGTTACATGAAAACAAGGTTACATGAAAGGGAATGATCAAACCAATAGAGAAAAACACCCCTTAACTTTAGCATCCTGGAATGTTAGAGGACGTGGCCATCCCATTAAAAGAGGTAAAGTGTTTCATTATTTAATTAAACTGAAGCAGCCGTGGAAGCGGCAGCCCTCGTATGAAGACATACAAGTGTAAAGACCTGTGCAACTCTACCGAGCAGGGACATAGGACATTGCACGGCATGCTAAATAGCCATTGCTCATTCTCTTTCTTCCTTTCTAACATTCTCTTTCACTACCAACATGTGCTTTCAGTATATTTCCACTGTTTCTTGTAGACATGGAGCGGTAGGAAGCTTACTGTACTGTACTTACTGTACTTCCCTTGGGGAAGGTCTGAAACAAGAGCCAATCGCTGTCTTAGCAGGGCATCATCTGGAGGGATGAGCAAATGCACAGAAAATTTGGCGCGATGAGTTCGATGTGTGAGCTAGCGTACAACGCTAGAACCCAATTCAGACTACTCTCCCTCCGCTCCGTTTGTGGGGCAGTTGTGGCCTACTGGTTAGTGAGTTGGACTTGTAATCAGAAGGTTGCTGGTTCGATTCCAGCACTGGGGGGTTGCAACTGAAGTGCCTTTGAGCAAGGCACCTAACCCCAAATTGCTCCCCGGGCGCAGTAATGTGCTGCCCACTGCTCCGGGTGTGTGTGTGTTCACTCCTTACCAGTGATGGGTTAAATGCAGAGGTCACATTTCAGGTATGGGTTACCATATCTGACAAATAGGTCACTTTCATTTTTCTTTTTCACATAATATCACACACACAAGATAATAACGTAACCCACACTATCTACGCTCCCTCAGTAGCACCTCTACTCAACCATTATTCTTATCCATTGGTCTGTGAAACTGCCAGTCAGTTGCCAACAAAGAAGACTTCATCCTTGCCCTCGCAAGCCAATCAAACCTTGGAAACAGTTTTGAATATTATGCAATAACAGTTTATTCTCTAGCAAAAAAAAAAAACACTCTTGTCATTTACCGCCCTCCAGGTCAACTGGAGACAATGCTGCTATCATCTTTTCCAGAAGTTGGCATGCCAATGGTAGTTCTTGATGACTTTAACATCCATCTAGACAGACCTCAAGCAGTTGACTTCTTAGTTCTTCTATCCTCATTTGACCTCCTACAAACTAACACTCCTCCCACCCACAAAGGAGGAAAGCAACTAGACCTGATCTTTACTCGTAACTGCACCACAAATAACGTCCTTTTACACCTCTACATGTGACTGATCGTTTCTTCTTACAATTCACTGTTAGCCCTCCTCCATACCACCCACCCCCACTCCTGTTTCTTTTCATCGTAACCTCCGCTCACTCTCACACACTTGGATTTTATCAGTAGTCTCCACTTCCCTCCCCCCAATAACACAGAAATAACCCAGTTCTCATCACTCAGTGCTGAGGTGGCAACTGATACTCTTTGTACAACTTTAATATTCTGTTATAATGACATCTGCCCTCTAACCTCCAGGTCAACACATGCAACACCCTCCAGTCCCTGGCTGTCCAAAACCCTTCGCAGCCACCGGACCATGCTCTGGGCTATGGAGAGAAAATGGCGCAAGTCAAAAGACCCCGCTGACCCCAACAAGTATCAATCTCTCCTCTCTTCCTTTTCTAAAAACATCTCCGCCGCCAAAGCTACCTACTTTCAAAATAAGATCAGCAACACCTCTAACAGCCGTCAACTATTCTAAACTGTCTCATCTCTCCTTATTCCCCCCCACCTCCCCTCACTACATCTCTGACTGCCAAAGACTGACATTTTTTTCACAGACAAGGTGGCTACCATCAGCAGCTAATTCTCTGCATTGCACACCCCTAACCCCCCTTACCTCCATGCCATCCAACACTGTCCTCCTTCTCTTCTCTCTCTGAAACAGACCCCCTTTACCTCCATGCCATCCAACACTCTCCTCCTTCTCTCCTCTCTCTGAGACAGATGTCTCCAAAATGATCCTCTCCAACCGTCCTATCACCTGCCCCCTTGACCCTATCCTTTCACATCTACTGCAAGTAATCTCTCTATCACTTCTTCCCGAACTCACACACATTCTAAACATGTCAATCTCTACAGGAAACATTCCCTCCTTGTTCAAGCAGGCTCAGGTAACCCCACTGCTCAAAAATCCAACATTCGACCCCTTAGTGGTCAGCAACTATAGACCAGTTTTACTCCTACCATTCCTCTCAAAGGTTCTTGAAAAGGTTGTGTTTAATCAGCTGTCTTCCTGTCTCACACAGAACAACCTACTTGAGAATTAACAGTCTGGTTTCAAAAAACGACATTCCACAGAGACTGCCCTCCTGTCTGTGGTTGAAAGAGTCAACTCCATGTCACCTGTCTTAATTTTTCTTGACCTCTCTGCTGCTTTTGACCCAGTGAACCACCAGATCCTGTTATCCTTACTCTCCAACCTGGGCATCTCTGGACCTGCACTCAACTGGTTCAGCTCATATCTTGCAGACAGATCCTTCAAGGTATCATGGAGCGGTGGGGAGTCAACATAACATCAGCTGACCACAGGGGTCCCACAGGGATCAGTTCTTGCTCCTCTTCTCAATATACACAGCTTCTCTAGGTGCAGTCACTAAAGCACATGGCTTCTTATACTACTGCTACGCAGACAACTTCACAGTTCAACTTGGTCCATCCACTCTTACACCTGCTCTGTCCATTAGAAATCTCGGGGTGGTGTTTGATGACCAGCTGAAATTCACTGCACACATTGCAACAATCTCTCGGTCATGCAGGTTTTACAACATCAGGAAAATTAGACCTTTCCCATCCGAGCATGCAACACAGCTCCTAGTCCAAGCACTTGTAATATCAGCCAATGCAACCAAACCCCCGCAAATGATTCAGAGTGCTGCAGCACGTCTGGTCTTCAGTCAACCAAAAAGAGCCAATGTCAAACCCCTCCTGACATTACTGCACTGGCTACCTGTAGCTGCCTGCATCAAATTTAAATATCTCGCCTTTAGGACAGTCACCGGAACCTCTCCCTCCTACCTTAAGTCACTTCTCCAGACATATGTCCCCTCCTGCCAGCTATGGTCAGTTACGAGCGATGTCTGATTGTTCCCCAAAAACGAGGTACCAGATCACTCTCTAAAACATTTCTTTGTGGTGGAAAGAAATTCCAGCCTCCACCCAATCTGCAGGGACCATCACAACCTTCAAATAACAACTCAAAACACACCTGTTTCGCAGACACCTGACTAATCCCTAATGCTCTGATATTCTTGCCTACATATATTAAAAAAAACATCTTGTCTCTAGTAGCAGAATATAATATCCGCTTGTAAATGTAGCTTTGTAGACTTGGCTTGTTAGTTTTTTAGGCAAAATGTTTAATGTTTAATGGATAAAAGTGTCTGCTAAAATAATAAATATAAATGGAAATCTAAAATCTTTGAAAGCAGATATCCTCATTCTTTAGGAGACAAATATAGCAGCTGGATAGGTATTTAAGCTTAGAGTGAACTGGATATCCCATATATATCAGGCCCCATTTAGCAGTAAGGGGGGTAGCAATTCTATTCCGCAAAGGCATTTCATTTAAACTTAACTCAATTTTAGATTTCATGGCAGATATGTCATGATTTTAGAATGACAGTTTTCTGCAGATAACAACGTTAAATATACAGTCATGGTGGTACTCACGTTTCTTTTTTTTTGTTTGCATTGGAACAACACAAAAAAACAGAGAAAAAAAGTCAAATCTGATACAATTCCACACAGAACCCATGTACTGGATATATTTAAATGCACTGGACAAAATTATTGGCACCCTTAACTTAATATTTAGTAGCACCTCTTTGGAAAAAATAACTGAAATAAGTCGCTTCCTGTAACCATGAATGAGTTTCTTACACCTCTAGTGGAATTTTTGACCACTCTTCTTTTGCTAACTTTTCAAGGTCATTTAGATTTGAAGGGCCTTCTCCCAACTGCTGTTTTAAGGTCTCTCCACAGGTGTTCTATGGAATTCAGTTCTGGACTCGCTGGCCATTTTAGAACTCTTCAGCGCTTTGTTTGTAACCATTTGTAACCATTTGTAACCATGTTTGTAACCGAGTGCTTTTTGAAGTGTGTTTCGGGTCATTGTCCTGCTGGAAGACCCATGACCTTTGGTGGAGATGCAGCTTTCTCACACTGACCACTATGTTGCGCCCCAAAATTCTTTGGTAATCATCAGATTTCATGATACCATTCACACAGTCAAGGCATCCAGTGCCAGAAGCAGCAAAGCAACTCCAAAACATCTTTGAACCTCCACCATGTGTTCCTTTCTTTGAAGGCCTCATTTCTTTTTCTGTAACCAGTGCCATGATGTCCTTTACCAAAAAGCTCTACCCTTGTCTCTCATCTGTCCACGGTATGTTCTCCCAGAAGGATTGTGGTTTTCTCACATAAGTTTTGGCAATCCCCAGTCTTGCTTTTTTTTGCCTTTGTGTCAGCAGTGGTGTCCTCCTGGGTCTCCTACCATAGCGTCCCTTTTCATTCAAATGTGTTCAGATGTGTTTTATTCAAATGTTCATACCCTGTGTCTGCAGATCAGCTTGCATTTGTTGGGAAGTTAATCGGGATTCTTTATCCACCATTCGAACAACCTTTTGTTGTAATTTTTCCTTAATTTTGCTCTTCCGTTTACGTCCAGGGAGGTTAGCTACAGTGCCATAGGTTATAAACCTCTTGATGATATTGCGCACAGTGGACACAGGAACATTATCTCTGTAGATGGACTCTGTAGATAGCCTTGAGATTGTCCATGTTTTCTCACAATTTTTTCTCTTAAATCCACAGACAACTCTTAACACTTCTTTCTTTTCTCCGTGCTCAGTGTGATACAACACAAAGGTTGAGTCAACTTTTCTCCATTTTAACTGGTTGCAAGTGTGATTACTATATTGCCCACACCTGTTACTTGCCACAGGTGTGTCT